>BSBK01002288.1:867500-1040000 GCA_027943335.1 Chamaecyparis obtusa | reverse complement strand
GGAAAGGTGTCAAAAAGCCTATAAAACCGGAAGGAGGGCTAATTAGGCCTCTTCCTTATAGCCCTAAATTGCAAAGGAACCCTCAAATTGGGTAATGACCCAACCATGCCAATGCAATGAAAAGTTGTCAAATGCCCTAAAAACATCTTAGAACTCATGAAATCCTCTTTTGGAGCTTGGGAATGGAGTTGAACCCTAGAAGACCCTTATAAGCCTGTGTAAGGGATGAAGCTAGAAGTTAGAGCTTGGAGTGTTGCAAGGTCAAATAGCTAAACTTGGTGGTCAGGCTAGGTAGGTCAGGGGGTCCTTGAATGTGTAAGGTATCCTATAGACCAATCATAGGTGTCAGGAGTACACTTGGGTCCTTGGGTAAGGATCAGAGCATAGACTAGCTAGTCTATCCTAGCCTCCCCATTAGATTGGTATCAGAGCCTCTTAAGGCTTGGGAAGTGAATAGTGGATGTTTTAACCATCAAAAGAATTAGTTGGATCATCACACAAGTAGAAAATGGTGACTATTGTAGAGCTTTCTAAGAAGGTGGAAGATCAGGAGGAAGCTAATAGACTCCTACAGGAAAGGTTGTATCAGATGGAACAACTCTTGGATGATGTCCAAGAAAAAGCAGATAAGGTGAAAGATAGAATGGAGGAGCAGGATGCTAAAGGGAAAGAGAAAACCATTAATGATGATGTGCCCACACTTGATCCTCCAACTCAAGATGAGCAATTTCCTAAAGCCTTGAAGGCTATCACAGGCAAGGCACTTGAAGGTGTCCCATTACTGACTGGCAAGATGGATACAGAGCTTGTGATGCAATGGATTGAAGGCATGGAGAATCACTTCAAATTTGAAGAGATCTAAAAGGCACAAAAGGTCAAAGTGGCCAAGTCTAGGTTGAGGGGTCAAGCTTTAACTTGGTGGAACTACTTGCAAGATGAAAGGGAGAAAAAGGGAAAGAACCCAATCTCTAATATGAAAGCAATGGCTAACAAAGTGAGGGAAGCATACCTACCAGTAGATTATGAAATCCAGAAGCATAGGAAGAGGTTGAATCTCAGACAGAAGGAGATGGATGTAGCCACCTACACTGAAGAGTTCCACAAGTTGAGCTTGAGATCCAAGATCAAAGAAGAAGAAAGTGTCAAAGTGGCAAGGTACCTAAGTGGCTTAAAATGGAGCATAGCTAAGGAGATGAGTTTTTTCACTCCCACCATAGTACTTGGATGTCAACATATGGCACAAAAGCTTGAAGATAAACAAAGGAGAAAGCAAGAACCTAACTCTAAGAATAGGGGAAGAGGTAGAGACTCTAGAGGGGGTCAAAGAGGAGGTTCTAGTAGAGGTGGTGACTCAAGAAGCCAAGGGGAGAGAAGAATTTTGGAACAAAGTTTATAAATTAGTACAAGAGGATCTTTTGGTAGAGGAAGAGGTTCTCAAGGAAATAGAGGAAGAGGGACAGGAAGAAGTAGCTCCTACTTTGCCACTATGAAATTCTATCAATGTGGATAGCTTGGACACCCTGCCTATAGGTGTCCTAATAAGCCATCGGCCTCCAACAATGAGAAGAGAGTAGCCTATACCCAAGAAGACAACAAAAACTCATGTACTAATGAAGTCAGCAAGTTAGAATTAGAAATGGGTGAGAACTTGATGTTCAGGAGAGTACTCATAAGGCAGCCCAATCAAGGTGAACCAAAGTAAAGGAGGGCTCTTTTTAGAGTCAAGTGCAAGGTACAAGGAAAATTTTGCAAGGTTATTGTGGATTAAGGGTCCAATGATAACATCATAGCAGAGGAAGCAGAAAATAAGCTAAAACTTACAAAGGTTCCCCATGCAAATCCATACAAGGTGACTTGGTTGAACCAGGAGCAAAGTGTGCTAGTGAATGAGCAGACATGGGTAGAGTTTTCAATTGGAGGCTATAAAGACAAAGTGCTTTGTGATGTATTGCCCATGGATGCATGCTATCTTCTATTGGGAAGACCATGGAAATTTGATAGAAAGGTGATCTATGATGGAGAGGAAAACTCCATTTCTTTCAAGAAAGATGGAAGAACATTTAAGATTTAGTCCATAATAGAGAATGAAGAAGGTACTTCAAGGACACCTAGTGTGTTTCTTAGTAGTGGTAAAGAGTTCTTACATGCACTACAAGATGAGGAAACCATAGGATGTACTATCATGGTGAAGCCAAAGGAGGAGGACAAGAAGTTATAGGTAGAACTACCATTGGAAGTGCAACAAATGTTGGAAGAATTCAGAGATATAGTAAGTGATGGAACCCCTACCACCTTACCTCCAAGGAGAGTTATAAGTCATCAAATTGACTTTGTACTTGGTGCATCTCTTCCTAACAAAGCAACTTACAATCTTACCCCGGATCAGAATAAGGAAGTGGCAAGACAAGTGCAAGAACTATTGGATCAAGGGCTGATCAAGAAGAGTATTAGTCCATGTTCAATCCCAGTGGTCTTGGCATCCAAGAAAGGAGGAAAATGGAGACTTTGCACAGATTCAAGGGCTATTAATAGGATCACTATCAGGTATAGGTTCCCAATTCCAAGAATAGAAGATTTGATGGGTTGCTTAGGTGGTGCTATGTACTTCACTAAGTTGGATTTAAAGAGTGGTTATCACCAAATTAGAATTAAGGAGGGTGATGAGTGGAAGACCACTTTCAAAACCATAGATGGTTTGTATGAATGGCTTGTGATGCCATTTGGGCTTACCAATGCCCCAAGCACCTTCATGAGGTTAGTGAATGAGGTCTTGAAGGACTTCACAGGAAGATTTGTAGTGGTGTATCTAGATGATATACTCATCTATAGCAAGACAAAAATAGAGCATCTTGAGCACTTAAGGTTGGTTATGAAGAATCTACATGAAGAGCAATTAGCCATCAACCTGGAAAAGTGTGAGTTCATGTAGCAAGAGCTGGTTTACTTAGGATTTGTGGTGTCCAAGGGTACTCTAAAAATGGACCCAAGCAAGGTGGAGGCAATCTTCAATTAGCCTGACCCTAAAACAGGCACTGAAGTTAGAAGTTTTCATGGCTTGGCATAATTTTATAGAAATTTTGTGAGGAACTTTAGTGGGATATGTGCACCAATGCTTGACACCATCAAAGGAGGACTCAAAAAAAAGTTCAAATGGACTGAGGCAGCTGAGAAAGCATTTCAAACATTGAAACAAGAGGTAGCCACAAAACCTATCTTACTCTTGCCAACTTTTGATAAGTTGTTCACCATAGAATGTGATGCAAGTGGTGTAGTAGTAGGGGGTGTATTGAGTCAAGAAGGAAGGCCTATGGCATTATTTAGTGAAAAACTCAATGAGGCAAAGAAGAAGTATTTAGCTTATGAATTGGAGTTATATGCATTGGTACAATCTCTCAAGAAGTGGAGGCATTACCTTTTGCCAAAAGAATTTGTGGTGTTTACTAATAATCAGGCTTTAAGCTACATAAACACTTAGGAGAAGCTTAGTAATAGGCACTTGAAGTGGATGGAGTATCTCCAATCCTTTACCTTCACAATCAAGCACAAGAAAGGGTAGCTCAACAAGGTAGCAGATGCCTTGAGTAGAAAGCTATTGACTGTCCAAGAGGTACAGCTGCAAAGCATTGGAATAGGAGGTTTTAAAGAAGGATGAAGACTTTTCACAAGCCTACAAGGTGTGCCTAGATTTTGAGAACCATTTCCATGGTGAGTTTGTAGATTACACCCTTCAAAATGGATTGTTGTTTAAAGGTAATCAGCTTTGTGTACCTAGAGGATCCATGGGGGAAAATTTGATTCAAGAGAAGCATAATGGCAGTCTCAGTGGTCATTTTGGCATAAAAAAAACATTGGAGTTAGTACAGAGATACTACTTTTGGCCTAAGTTAGAAAGGGATGTGAGGAGATATGTTGAGTAGTGTGGAGTATGCTACAGAGCTAAAGGTGGTTCAAGCAATGCAAGACTTTATCAGCCTTTACCCATTCCAAATAGGCCTTGGGAGTGTGTAAGTATGGACTTTGTGGTTGGACTCCCTAAAACCAAATCAGGTATGGATAGCATCTATGTTTTTATTGACAGGTTCTCTAAGATGAGTCATTTCATTCCATGTAGAACTAATCATTATGCAAGCTATGTAGCACATCTCTTCTTCAAGGAGATAGTTAGGATTCATGGACTCCCTCTGAGTATTGTGTCTGATAGAGATAGAAATTTCATGGGTCATTTTTGGAAAACCTTATGGAAAATGCTGGGAACTAATCTCTCTTTCAGTTCAGCATACCATCCTCAAACTGATGGTCAAACTAAAGTCATCAATAGGGTGCTTGGCAACTTGCTAAGGTGTTTGACAAAGGAGTATGGGAAGACTTGGGATCTTTTTATATCTCAAGCTGAATATGCTTACAATGATAGTGTAAACAAGACCACAGGAAGAAGTCCTTTTGAGATAGTGTATGGAAGACACCTTAGAGGAGTGTGTGAGTTGAGAGACTTAGGTTCCATGGAGTTGAAGAGTGGACAAGCTGAAGATTTCACTCAAACTATCAAGGAGGTGCAAGAGCAAGTGAAGAAGTCTATTTTGGAATCCACTCATAAACTCAAAGCTAAAGTGGATGAAAAGAGGAAAGAAGTATAGTTTTAGATTGGGGACTATGTCATGGTCCATCTTAACAAAGCAAGGATGCAGAAGGGCATGCCCACCAAGCTACAGATGAGGAGAGTAGGCCCATGCAAGATTCTAGCCAAATATGGAGAGAATGCCTACAAAGTGGACTTGCCATCAGACTTAGCAATCTCACTGGTGTTTAATATTGCAGACTTGATCAGATTCAAAGGAGATATCAGTTAGAAAGGTACAACTCCACCAAAGGTACTGCAAGATATAGACACCAATGTAATGCCCAAGAAGAAGCCCACCAAAGCAGAGAAGGTCTTGGAATCCAGAGTGAAGAAGACTACTAGACACCAAGTATACATGGAACATTTGATCAAATGGATGGATCAACTTAAATCTAAAGCCACCTGGATTAAGGAAGGATAGTTCAAGAAGTTTGGTATTGATTTGGCTCTTCTTGACCCCAAAGTGCCTTAGTTTGTGCTGAGGGGGAGTATGGTGTAGGAGCACCCTTCTAAGGGCTCCCACCATCTAATTTTGGTTGTGAAAAGCACTTCTTAAATGAAGGTTGTAAGTAGAATAATAGTTGTTGATTCATTTGTGTGTGAAGGCCTAAATAGAGGTCTTAGTTTTGTTGTGTAATTCCTTACTTGGCTGTACAGTGACTTAGGACAGGTTAGTCTCCTGAGGTCATTTCTTTTCTAGAGTTGTATAAGTCTTAGCATGGAGGTTAGGAGAGTTTTTTTCAATATCTAAGCATGTAAAAGACCTTAGAAAGGTCTTAGGAGTGAAGTGAGAAAAAATCTGCTCAAGCAAGAAAAATTGCTCCAAAAGTTGCTAGCAACTTCTCAAAAGTTGCTTAGCAACTTTTCTTTTATAAAGACTAAACCTTACCAAGGAGGCTCCTAACCCTAAATAGGCTCTAATCCCAAGGAGAATCCTATATTAGACTTGAAAAATCCTAATGCAAGGGTTGGTTATCATTTTGTGTATGACTAATGTATGGAAGACCAAACTGTGTATGAAAAACCAATGTGACAGTCATTTTAATGGCTTGAAGTGTTGAATCAGAGTGTTGCTATTGTTAAATTGTGATTGTGTGATAGTATTGTGTTGTATCTTACTTCATTTATCAGCATCTAGATTAGGTTTGATTATTTAGTTTGTATATTTCTTAGTTTGATTAGTTTTACAATCCACTGTTCAGTTTGAAGGGACTGATGAAGTAGGGCCTATAGATCCTATCCCCACCATGGAAACACCATGGAACTTTGGGATAAGGTAGTAAAAACCCTACCCTATAAAAATATGCAAGCAGGGCCCAAGCTAACAGGTGTAAACAATGGTTTGAGAAAGCCCTAGGCGAGTTTAGCATAGCCCGGCTAGGAGCAAGCAGTAGTGTAGAAGCTCTTGAGAGAAGAGGAAGGAGTTCCATGGCTTTCCCTTTGGATGGAGTTAAGAAGGGTGTTTGAAGGCCTGGTGTTGTGAAGGAGAGGTTTTGAATAGCCTTGGAGAGGTGCTGTTGAAGACTAGGAGAGTGAAGAGACCAAGAAACCCTTAAAACCCTCATTTTTGGCACAGGTGCTATACGGCCTATTGGAAGCCTGAGACCCCAAAAATCCTTGAGAATGGATCATTTGTAGTAGATTTTATTTAGAACAGGGGTGTTGAATTTTTGAGGGAAAGGTGTCAAAAAGCCTATAAAATCAGAAGGAGGGCTAATTAGGCCTCTTCCTTGTAGCCCTAAATTGCAAAGGAACCCTCAAATCGGGTGATGACCCAACCATGAAAATGCAATGAAAATTTGTTAAATGCCCTAAAAACATCTTAGAACTCATGAAATCCTCTGTTGGAGCTTGGGAATGGAGTTGAACCCTAGAAGACCCTTATAAGCCTATGTAAGGGATGAAGCTAGAAGTCAGAGCTTGGAGTGTTGCAAGGTCAAATAGCTAAACTTGGTGGTTAGGCTAGGTAGGTCAGGGGGTCCTTGAATGTGTAAGGTATCCTATAGACCAATCATAGGTGTCAGGAGTACACTTGGGTCCTTGGGTAAGGATCAGAGCATAGACTAGCTAGTCTATCCTAGCCTCCCCATCAGAAACATAACAGTATTGGTGATTAAATATAAAAAAGTGTAACAATTTTGTTGGTCGATAAAGTTTACATAACATTACAAAAAATAAAATTCTTTTGTAGTAACTAGTTTCCCCTCTTTGAGTCCACACCCAACCCATACATCAAAACATAGATGAAAATATCATGGAGACACCATTATTGTTCTTAGTTTGATGACCCTCCCACACTAGAGTTGATCCTTTTCACCTTCACCTTTGTTCTTCCCTTTGGATGACCTTGTCGATGTTTAGCCTATTTTTTGCAGAGGTAATCCTCGATGGCACTAAGTCCTTTACTTGTAGTCACCATGTGCACTTTAGGATTATCATACATATTCCAAACAAGAAAAGGATGAATACTAATAGAGGGGTCTCGTTCACCAATTTGGAAGTAGCCCTCATATTGGGCCAATAAAGCTATCCCCATTTGCACCCTAACTAGGATATCATTTAGGACACCTCTCCATCATGCCTAATTCTAGCACAATGCTTTAAGAAGAGTGATGGAATTTCCACATTTAACCTGTAACGATCTTCCATCACAAGATAGTCATGACCCAAGATGATTGAAACATAGCAGATGAAGTCATTATCCTCAAAGAAGAAAATGTTTCTCAGTCTCTTAGGGACTTACTTCCCCCAAAAAATATTTCATTTGTTCCAAAGTGTGAAGGGATAAGTTGGCCAACATTTTCTTACAGTAGTGATCACCATTGTAACTATCAATTCTTACTTGATTTGGCAATTGAAATACAAAAGGCTTTATAGCCAAAAACCATTAAGTTTGCACGCGAGTAATCTAGAGCCAAATATTTTCTATCTATTAAAGTCTAACATTTGAATAAATATGAATTGTTTAAACCTTAAGCCAATGATGTTACGTAGATCAAATGTCAATCAAATTATTTGACATGGTGAAAGTGTTATTTGATATGACTTCTTTGTTCATTGCTATGTGGACACATGTTCCTAGTTCATGGACTCACAATATTTACAATTGTGTTGAGAGGTTATTTGAATTGACTGATGTAGACACATGTTCCTAGTTTTTTGTTTTCTAATATGAGCCTACAAAAAAAGTCTGTAAAGTGATGTTGTGTGTGTATTGCGCTATGAACTTCTTAGATAATTCTCCAAAGGTTGATATAGATCCATAGGGTATCTTGTAGAATCGCTTGATAGAAGTTCCCCTTAGGCTTTTGGGAAAGAGACACATGAGGAAATTGTCATTGTAAGAAACCTCTTAGAAAGCCATGTAAAACTCTTTGACATGGCTAACTAGATCTCCCTTCCCCCGATATTTATCAAACTTGGGCATCTCTAAGTTTTTGGGGAAGGGGACTGTTGTGATGGATCTGTCAAAGGGATAAGGACATACCTCTTCAAACTTGAAGGTTTTTCTTTTTGTTTCGGCCCTAAGCTCCTTGAGAATGTTCTTTGTTTCTTCCCATTTTGAGTTAGCAGGTGTTGGACTAGGTACTCCCATTAGGAAGGGGTTAGATGGTGCAGGAGAATATGGGTGTTTTTTAGGTGGGTACTGAGGGATTTGGAACGGGGACTGCACTGCTATGTAGGTGGCTTGGAGTGGGTTTTGAGATGGTAGTCAGGGGAAGTATTTTTTCTAGAGTGCAGAAGCGTACCATTGTGAGGGGTATGCCATCATTTGTTATTTCTAGGGAATGAAGGGATGTATTTGTTGTGTAGGGAAGTACTGTTGTTGTGGAGGAGTTTGGTGATATGATGTGGATTGTTGATGTTCTTGGATTTGTGTTTGGCCAATGTATGTGGGTGCATCCCTGCATTGCTGAGAGGTGGAATAGGTCCTTGGATGTTGGTAAGAGGAGGTGGTTGTGTAAGGTAGTTGGTGAAGTTGGAAGCACTTTTTTGTTGCGGTTGTGGCACAATTTGAGATATGGTGAATGACATGGCTAGATAGTTGGTGATTGTGGGGATAGATGCAATTTGAGAAGGTGATGATGGGGGTTGTATGGTAAATGGGATAGTTTTTTGTGGGATGATGGGGTTGGACATGTGTGATTATGTTTGTATCCCTAAGGCATTCATATATGCTTGGGTAAGGCCCCAAGAAGAACTTATTCCTGCGGTAGGTTGGGAAGTGGAGACAGATGGAAATGTGGGAGTGATGGTGGGGTTTTACGATGTAGATGGTTGGTTTTAAGAGCCCATAAGTGGCATCCTTGTCATATAAAAAGGTTTTTGGGCTTGCAAATTGGTGATGAAAGGTGGGAGGGACACTTGGGTGGAGGCAAGATGAGTGATAGGAAGAACAAGTTCTTGAGAAAAGGTTTGTTGTGTAGTAGGTAGTGGTGTTTGTGTGGATCCTTGAAAAGGTGGCATTGATGTGGAGCTTTGGGTCATAAAAGGTGGAGAAATTGCTTGTGTAGAATATGTGTAGGAGGTGGAGGTGGTGCTTGTGTAGAGCTTTGTGCCTGAGTGGTAGCTTGAGCTATCATAGGTGGAGGCAACAGTTCCATGATGGAAAAGGGAGTAGATTGCACCATCATTTGCATTGTGGGCAAGGTGGCACTAGATTGCAAGAGATAGGGGATAGGCAAGGCCGCTTGGGTCACTTGATGTCTAGGATTGATAATTTTTTATACAACAACATGGAAGGTGTTGGCATGATTTATGGGGTTGAAGGGTTGGAGTTCTGGTGGAATGGAAGTACCCTCATGTGTGTAGTTAGCCAATTTGATGAGACAATTTTGGGTTATGATTGCACTAATCACTTGGGCATGGCCAAGGTGACTCATAAATGATTCCATAGACACTGTGGTGGGTGTTTCATCTGGATCTGCCCATACATTCTTGATTCATAATGGTTGTGGATCATATGTCACCATGGCGTTGCTAGGATCATTGGGATCAAATGAATTAGCAACAAGATTAGGATCCATGTTCTTTCTCTTCTTTGATCATATCTCAACAGACATAAAATGAAAATCCTAAGATGGGGAGATGAAGATGCAATGATGGATGAGTGCAATATGATTCTAGGAAGAGACTAAGGATTGGGGATACAACAAACTTTTAGGGAAGACTAAGGGTAAATGAAAGACCTAGGATAAACCTAAAGGATGTTGGATGGTGGTTTATTGGGAGAGTATGGATGTCTGAAGGACCTAAGAATTACTAAGTGTCAAAATGAGTTGATTTTCTTGGTGTAGGATCAAGTGGGTGGGATTGTCAACCTTAGATAGACTTGTGATCTTCAGAAGATAGGATCCTTGTCAATGCATGCAAATATTTGGATCAAGCTGATGAGGCCTACAAAGACAAGTACTAGCTACCCTAGACAATGCTTTAGTCGAGAGGGTGGGGCTATAAGATGGTTTTGATTTTAAGATAAGGTTTTAAGTAACTCAAAAAAGGATGTGACACTAAGTGGAAATTTAGATGGTTATGATTGTGTGATCAAAGAAAACCTAACCTATTTGGAATAAGTGTAGACATTAAAACATTAGTTTAACAGAATATTCCTAACATATAGTAAAAGTAATTTGCTAAGACACTTCAAATAGAGCTCAATGGGAGCACCCTGTCACCGTTCGATTTGCTCTCGATTTAGGGATGTGGGTGTTCTCTCAAAATACATGGAGCTTGTCCCTAATGTAGATTAGGAAGGTTTTGGATAAATTAGGAACCATGAGAACTCTATAGTGGCATAAAATCAGGTATAGAACACCTGATTTTCCCCTAGAGCCTCAAAGAGCCTAATAGAGCTAGAATGCATATTATGCTAAAGATGATTAAAATAGATTGATTTTAAGCCAAATGAGAGATGTGAAATGATGAAATGTAATAAAAAAATGAAAGAAACTAGGTTAATCCATATTATCTAAGCTAGGATGTGATTTAGGAAAGCTTAAAAAATGAACTAAACTAGCAATTAGGATTTAAGCTATGATTAACTAGAATTGATTTAGCATTATAACATTACTATGTAAATGAAAGGTGAATTGTTATTTTTCTCTTGGAAGTGAGGGTATTTATAGGATTTTGGGAAGGGCTTGGGTTAGGAAGTGGAGTTAGGGTCAGGGTTAAGGTTTGGGGTAGAGTCTGAGGTTGAGTTAGGGGTAAGGTTAAGAGGATGAGGGTTAAGGGTTGCTCACACGTGTGAGCAACACTAGGGAAGTGTGTCTAGGTAAAAAAGGTGAAAGAGAAGACATGGGCTTCATTATGAGGTTGTAAGAGCCTTAATGAGGGTGTAAGAGCCTATTAATGAGTCTGTAAGGCTCATTAATGGGGGGTTTGACCAAAAGTCAAAGGAGGGTGGTTTAGGCTAAGAAGGTTAGGAATAACCTTCTAAGAAGGTTTAGGAAATTTTAGGAGGGTTTAAAAGGGTTTAGGAATCTCTAGAATATTCTAGGGTTTTGAGGGATTTAAAAAAATAATTTATTTTTTAAAGGGTTTTGGGTCAATTTATTAAATAATTAATAAATTTTGGAGGGAATGATGTTCAAAATGGATTTAAACATTTTTGGAAGGGATTTCTTAATTAAATGTTTTAAATTAAGATAGGAGGGATTAATGGCATAATAATTAATTAATTAATTATGATGTCATTAAGGGCTTCTGCAAAATAAAATATTTTTATTTTGGCAAAGGCATTTTAGGTGTCTACATTTTGCCCCTCTTTGATGCGATGCCACAAGTGTTGTGGCGTCAAAGACAAGAAAAATAAGATGCCCGTGCTAGAATTAGATGGTAAGGGGTTGTGCCCCCTCTAGAAAATAATGCAAAGAGGAAACATTGTGGAATTTTCACGAAAAGAACATAGAAGGGAAAGGATAAAGAAAAATGGGAAGGGGGAGAAAAAGACATCCTTCCAAGAGAAAAGATGCATGAATGCAAGATGAGGTGAAATGTAGGATGCATGATGAAGCTATATGAAGGATACAAGATGCAAGATTAATCTATATGATGCAGGATGAGGGGATTTGGGGAGCTCTATGTGTAAATGTGGAGAGCACAACCTAGTTTGATATAGCAATGCTAAAGACCTACCAAGGTTACTGAGAACACAAGGCCTTGTCTCCAACATTACATAGGACTGATGCAAAAAAGACACGCAAGGTTTCCCCAGCATCACACATGAACCCAATAGGAAGCATGGTAGAAATGATGCTAGAGAAACCACAAACAAATGACATTTTCCAAGTGCACCATGTAACCCAGAAGATCACATGTGAATCATGCAAGGGTCATGTCTGACTGACACACACACAGAAGAAAAAGATCAAAAGACCTTGCCCCAAATTGCCATCATTCACAGCGCACCATGATATAAAGGATCGTGGCAACTTTGAGGAGAGGAGCAACAAGAAGTCGTAAAAGATTAACGAGAGCCAAATGAAAAAATCCAAGACCAAAGTGATAAATCCATAAAACATCATTTTCCAAGTAGAAGGATTGATTTGATTGATGGGCGGAAGATTTGGTTTGAATACGAGGAAGGATACATCTGACACGAACCTGGTTTAATTGATGAAAGATTAGGTCAGACATGAGGAAGGCAACATCCTCAAGGACTTGGTTGATGAGGAGAATATTGTGTTATTTGTTGGAAAATGATGAATCAAGGATAATCGCTATGAACAAGGTTAGTCGACAAAAGATATTACTGAAGGACGAGGCTAGGTGGGATAATGTTATCTGATCAAATGTTGCAGTAGGATTGACAATGATATATACAACAAGACGCATTGATATGTACAATGGACAGGGAGATATTTATAGAAAACATTTACAAAATCTCAAGGATGGGATGGGAAGATCACACTATATAGGATATATACAAGATATGTACAGGATTTGGGGATAGTACTTTATTGCTGCATTGGATAGGCTGGAGGATATAACACCTTGGGATGGATGGGCTGGTGGTGGGGATGTGGATTTGATAAAGAGGATTTGAAACTGAGATGGGATGGGTGGGGGATGTGATTTTGATAGATAATGGACCGGTCCACTATATATGGCACATGTTTCTAGGTTTTCACCAACATACTTGTCCAAGGTGCTTGAATTGCCAAGTTTTCATAATTGGATGATTATTTTTCTTTTCTTTTTTGCTTTTTTTGTATTTTTCTGGATTTTCCAATTTTTATGGATTTTCTAAATATGTAGGATCTAGTTAAGGCATAGAACCTCTTCAGATGTATGATGTTGATAAGATCATTCAAGGGCTCACCTTCTGGTGTTGATAGCTAATAGGCTATGGAGCTAAAGCATGCTATGACAATATAAGGACCCAACCAAGTAGGTTTGAACTTGCCTTTCTTCTCTCGATGTGCTTGCACTTTCTTATTTTCCTTTAGGACCATGTTGCCCACTTGGAATTTTCTTGGATGGACCTTCTTGTTATAAATCCTTTTGAGTCGATTCTGGTATGCAACCAGGTGATCATATACTTTTTGCCTCTTTTCATCTAACATGTCTAGCTATGTAAGGCATGCTACATGATAGTCTTCATTAGTAGTATAGTTCTTCATGGAGACACGCAAGGATGGGAGCTCAACCTCGATGGGTAGAATGGCTTTGACACCATATATAAGGGAATATCGGGTGGTTTTTATGGGAGTGTGATAAGAAGTACGATAGGCCTAGAGGGTGAGATTTATTTGGAGGTGCCAGTCATGACCAGAATCATTGACAACCTTTTTGAGGATTTTTAGAATGGTCTTATTGGTTGCCTCAGCTTGGTTGTTTCCTTGAGGGAATTATGGACTGGAGAAATGATGGTGGATGTGGAGCCTGGCACATAGATCATCCAAATGCTAGTTTTCAAAAGGTGTTCCATGATATGTAAAGATGGTAGATGGTATGCCAAAGTGACAAATGATGTGGTATAGGATGAACTTGGATATCTAGATGCCAATAGTGAGGATGAGAAGAATCACTTCAACCCACTTTGCAAAGTATTATGTAGTCATTATGATATATTTATGTCCATTTGAGGAAAGGGGAGTGATTAACCCAACAAGGTCGAAGCCCCAACATGAAAATGGCCATAGTGGCATAATGAGATGCAAGTCTTGAGCTGGCCCATGAATCAGATTTGCATGTTGCTGACATGGTAGACATTTCTTGACAAATTCACAAGCATCATGCTCCATTGTTGGCCAGAAATACCCAACTCAAAGAAACTACTTTTCTAAGACCATGCTACTCGTGTAGGCACCACAAATTCTAGTGTGTACCTCTTATAAAGCCAGGATGACCTCATTCGAATCTAAACACCTAAAGAGGATGTTGTGATATCCTCGATGATAAAGGGTGTCTTTTACAAGAGTGTAGCAGGAATCTTTGTGAATTAGGTTTTGGTGTTGGGTGTTGGTGAGATGGGGAGATATGATACCATTTTAAAGATATGCATGGATGTCATGGTACCATGGGGACTGAGGACCAACTAAGATGCACACCATTTTTGAATCAGTGTTCTCATAAGTAGGCATGTGCAGCTGCTTGACTAAGAAATCATATTGTGATGAGTCGCGAAGGATTTCCAATAAGAATCCAATGGTTTCCATTGCATCAACTTCTTTTTTTGAAGCCTTGGTATTTGCATGAATTGTAGACTCAAAAAGTACTCTTTCAATTGGTCTACCAATTCCTTGTAAGGTAGAAGCTTATCATCCTTTGTCTGGAATTCATCCAGGACTTGCTTGATAATTAGTTGTGAATCTTTGAATGCTTGTAGTTCTATGATGTTCCATTGGATAACTATTTTGAGACCTAAGATGAGGGCCTCATATTCTACAATGTTGTAGGTACATGGGAATCCCAATTTGAATGATTTAGGGATATAGTCACCTTGAGGTGTGACGAAAAGGATTCCTACTCCTAATCCATGTGATGTGTAGGAGCCATCAAAGTATAACTTCCATGATGGTTGTTCTTCAATCATACATAGATGCTCATCAGGAAATTCCATGATTAGTGGATATGCACCCACCAGAGGTGCTTTTTCTAGCTAATTGACAATTACTTGCCCTTTGATTGTTTTCCAATCTATGTACTAAATTTCAAACTCTCTTAATAACATAACCCATTTTTCCATACAACTTGTGAGAGTTGTTCTTGATAGCAGATACTTAAGTGGGTCCGCCTTTGAGATGAGATTAATTGTATGGCTAAGCATGTAATGTCTGAGCTTTTGAGTGGCAAAGACCACTACAAGGAATGTTTTCTCCATTGGTGAATAATTAAGCTCATAGCTGACAAGAGTTTGAATGATATAGTATATAGCTCACTCTTTTTTGTTGTCATCATGTTGTGCTAAGAGTGCCTCCAGTGCTGTAATGATTGCCAAGATGTAGAGTATGAGAGGACATCCTAAAACTGGTGGTACAAGGATAGGAGGTTGGCCAAATATTCCTTTAGCTTCTCAAAGCTTCTCTGATAGATAGGATCCCATTTGAAGCTTGTGTTCTTGTAGAGAAGATACATGAAAGGTTGGCATTGCTAGCTGTGATATAAATCAACACATTGATTGGAGCTTTCCTTGTAGGTTCCTGAACTACTTGAGTGTTCTAGGAGGAGGCATTTTCGTGATGGATTTGACCTTTTTGGGGTCAATCTCTATGTTGCATTGTGATACGATGAAAACTAGAAGCTTTCAAGATGTTACACCAAAGACACACTTCTTTGGATTCAACTTCAAGGCATGATGATGGAGACAATCAAACACTCTTTCAAGGATGTCTAGATATTCACATTGTGTTTTAGATTTTTCAAGAATATCATCCACATAGTCTTCCATGATTTTGTGTATCATATTGTGGAAGATGGTTGCCATTGATCTCTAATATGTGGCCCATACATTCTTTAGCCCAAATGGCATCATGTTGTACTAGAAGGTACCCTATGGTGTTGTGAATGTTGTTTTGTGTTGATCTTCTTTTGCTTTTGATCTAATTGTACCCTGAGAAGCCATCCATGAGTGACAACATCTCATGGCCTGATGTGAGATCTACTATAATGTTGATGTTGGGTAGAAGGAAATCACCCTTTGGACACACTTTATTTAGATCTCTGAAGTCTGTGCAGATTCATATCTCTCCTGAAGGCTTAGTGACATGCACCATGTTGGAGATCCATTTTGAGTAATCAATGGCTTTGATGATTTTTGCTTAGAGGAGCTTCTATAATTCTGTCTTCACCAATAGAGCTACTTTAGGATGAATTTTGCGTAGCTTCTGCTTTACTAGCTTAGCATTAGGGTCCACTGCAAGATTGTGCATAACTAGATTTGGATCAAGCCCTGGCATGTGTGCATATGACCATGCAAAATTGATGGTGGATTCTTGGAGAAGTGTAGTGAAAGCCATTTCACCCTTAGTTAAAGATGCTGCAATGTAGATGATTCTTGGGCATTCATTTGTGTCCAAGTTGACTGGCTTTGTTTCCTCAATGATGATGGGAGATTTCTCTGGTCTATAATCCTGGATGGGGGGATGAGGCAAGTCCTCATCTTATAGCACATCAAAGAGGTTTTCACCAGATGATACACCTTTTATTTTTATTTTTTTAGAATCAAAATGTGACCTAGAGGGGTTTTCACATAAGGACTCATTCATTTCTTTTTCTTTTTCAATTTTGTAGCTAAAACTTGCCTCTTCCCTGAAATATCCTTTAGGGTCGAGCTTGCAGACATGAGCTGATTCTTATTTTTGATCTGTTTGCTAGCCTGATGCTCCCATAAACCTTAGGAGTTCTTTTTGTTAGAATAACTGAGAGGGGGGTGAATCAGTTTTCCACAGTCCCAAATACAAAATGTATCACTTAAAACAAAATCAACTAATTCTATAGCTCGGTACACATGAAATACTAACTGTCTGTATAATTATCGATTACCAGTTAATTGCTCATAGTGATTACCGACCAAATCAAATATACAACATGTAAAGTATGATAACCAAACAATCACCACATAAACAGATAACACAAAAGATTTAACGTGGAAACCTTAAAAAGGGAAAAACCACCTGGGACTGGTAACCCAAAAAAATTTCACTCTTCTGAAGTGAGCTCGCTGAAGATCCAACCCTATTAAAGGTTACAAAACACACTGTAAGGTGTGACCTTGTTAGAGGATTTAACACTAACATTTATCGTCCAACCAGCATTCATTATGGGGTTGACATGTTAACAATGTACATTCTATGAATGACATATAAGACTTTCAAGTCCATTCGGTTAAGAGATTTTATCTATTTACAATGGTTAAATGGAAATAGTAGGTGATTTGATTACAATACAACTTGATTTGCAAATATTCAAATCTATTCTAAGTCCATAAAATCCTCTAATCAATATTTCTTATTCAGTTCATCAACATTCAATAACTTACTGTCCCTCGGTAAAGCTCTCTGATGCTCGGTACTATTCTGTAGTTCAGTTCTTCTTCAACTAGTATGATTAGGCATGCATGAAGCTTGTTCATGTGATATCTCTGTAGTCTCCTTCTTCCGGCATTAGTTTCACTATGAAACCCTAGTCTCTTAAATAGACAAGTAAACCATTTTCTTTTCATCCATCAGATTTTGTTGCTTAATCTCCTTCATTGTTTTTGCCACTTAAATCTTCCTTGGTAGTTGTGTCAATGAATCATTTCAATTCCATCCTTTAGATCTTCTTTGAATTTTGTTAGCCATAGATCTCACAACAAACTTTATCTTTCCACCTCGTAATCATACACTTTACAGCTCATCAATTTTGTTGGCTAAAATAATCATTTAGTTCTTTTGTCCATACTTGGTTAACAAAGAAATGCATCAGTGAACACAAGCTCGGTTGACACTGTCACTCAGTATACACTACATTGGCTCAGTGTATACTGGAATGCTTCATTAACCGACCACATTGCTTTGTAACATTTTGCTTCTATCTTCATAATAGATTAATGCAACATAATCAAGCCAATAATATGAAGTCATAGACTCATCAATAAGTTACCAAAAGTATTCCTTATCCTCATCTATCATATCCATCTTCCTCCATGTAGATATCTTGATTCTTCATATTTTCTCTCCTTTCTTTACAAATGTTTAGATATTTTCAACTACCATGATAAGTACTATCAAATCTAGTTGACATCAATGACAACATAATGATTGATTCAATTATCTTACATAACACTTCAGTGCTCGATGATCTATAATTACTTGTACTTCAATCAGGTTCTCAATCAGTTGTAGTTCATCGATCTCTCCCTTTGGCATTGATGGCAACTCAAGCAATATGAAGTATACCATACACATACCAAACATGTATTCTACAACTTTATAAGCAAATTTTGTAGCTCAATAAGCTCTCCCTTAGCTTAATATGTTTAATCATTGCATTACATGACAACATTGCAACTACAAATTTCCCTCTGTAGATATGATCTTTCCAGTTCTCATATTTCTTCTGTTCTCAGTAATAAATCTTCAAAACTCTCCATGAATTTCTTAGATTGTCTCTCCCTTAGATAGATGTTCCAGTAATCTCCTCAGTTATCATATTGTTTATCTCTCCCTTTGACAACAATGCCAAAGAAACACATAAACATACAACTCTATATTATCCATGTGACTCTCTATTGTCCGGTGCATACAATGTATCTTGGTATACTAATATGAAAATAGCTATTCCTAAAATCTTTCACAATCTTAGATAGAATCCAAAGTGTGAGCTATGCTGCATCATCATAAATGATCTTCTGAGAAGAGTAGGCTGATGCAACCTCCAGATCACATTAGTGACTAGTAGACAGGGGATGGACCCCAAGTCTAGTCCTCAAGTATTCAAAATTTTCCTTCAGTAGAGGCTTGGTAAATATGTCAGCAAGTTGCTCTTTTGATGTAACATATTCCAGTTTAACTTGCTTCTCCTATACTTGTTCTCTTAAGTAGTGATACTTAATAGAGATGTGCTTGGTTTTTGAGTGCATTACAAGATTCATAGAAATGTTTATTGCACTTGTGTTGTCATAGTATATAATTACCAGCTCAATGATTACCTTGTTAATCCCTTCCAACACTTGCTTGATGTAAGCAATGTTTGAAAAATTTGTAGTAGCATCAACATACTCTGCTTCGGTAGTAGACTGAGAAATACAAGTTTGTTTCTTACTTGCCAAGTAACAAGTCTTTCACCAAAGAAAAATGCTCCTCTGGTGGTACTTTTCCTATCATCTATATTTCTAGCCTAATCTGCGTCGGTGTAGACTCTTAGTTCAAACTTGCCTTCCTTAGGATACCATAATCCATAGTCCTCTATTTTCTTTAGGCATCTTAAGATTATTTTTGTTGCAATCATGTGTGACTCCTTCAAATTTTTAGAAAATCTAGCAACAATTCCCACAACATGTGCAATATCTGGTCTACTATGCACTACATACATCAACTTACCAATCATAGATCGGTACAATGTCTAGTTCACCTCTGGAGATTCATCATCTTTAGTCAATTTGCAGCCTATGACCATCGATGTTCGAACTGGTTTAGCATCTACCATGCCAAATGTTCTCAGTACTTCCTTTATATACTTTGATTGTGTGATGAATATTCCATCATTCTACTGAATAACCTACAAGCCTAGAAAGAACTTAATCTCTCCAAACATAGACATTTCAAATTCTTTGTGCATCTCATCAACAAATGATTTATAGATATGATCTTTTCCTCCAAAAATAATATCATCCACAAATATTTCAGCAATCAAAATAGTATTATCAATATCTCCTTTCATATACAAATTGTTGTTCTCACTAGTTCTAACAAAACCAATACTTAACAAATAAGTATGTAGCCTTTCATACCAGGATCTAGGTGCTTTCTTTAAACCATATAAAGCTTTATGTAGTCTAAATACCATATCTTTCTTGTCTAGATCAAAAAACCCTTCTGGTTGTTCGATGTAGACCTCCTCTTCTAGTATCCCATTCATAAATGTAGACTTAACATCCATTTGATAAAATTTAAACTTCTTATGTGCTGCATATGCAAGTAACATTCAGACTCCTTCTAGTCTAGCAATAGGTGAAAAATTCTCACCATAATCTATACCTTCCTCCTATGCATACCCCTTGCATACAAGTCTAGCTTTATTTCTTGTAACCTCTCCATTTTCATTTACCTTGTTTCTGAAAATCCATTTAGTACCGATAACATTCTTATCCTTAGGCCTAGGTACTAAAGTCCATGTCTTGTTTTTCTCTATCTATTCTATCTCTTCATTCATTTCATTTACCCATTCTTCATTCTTAGATGCAACCTTAACATTTTTTCAGTTCAAAATTACAAACTAATCATGTACCTTATCTTAACTTACTTCTTGTCATCATGCCAGCTTGCTTGTCACCAATGATTTGGTTTTTAGGATGATGTCTTCTGAAAAATCTAGCCATTACTTGACCTCTTCTTTTTTGTTCATCCTGTTCAGGTTTGTTTGCTTTCTCGGTAGGTCCTTCTTGATTGTTAGTTTCTCTTTTCTATTCCTCGGTGTTGTTTTCCTGATGACCGGTTAACACAGTCTGCAGCTTCGGTAGGTACTCTAGTTGTTCAATGTAACTAAATCTATCATAGTCTTCTGGATCCCTAGTGCTTTCTTCATTGTTCTTAGTATCAAATTCATCAACCCTGACATTAGTACTTTCAATCATTTTATTTGTAACTTTTTTCAGACACTTGTAGGCTTTGCTTTTAGTGGAATATCCAAGAAATATCCCTTCATCCCCTTTTGAGTCAAACTTTCCATTTCTTTCATCTTTTAGAATAAAACATTTGCTACCAAAAATTTTGAAGTAATTTACAGTCGATTTGTGACCAAACCATAACTCATAGGGTGTTTTGTTTGTGTCCTTCAATTGTACTCTATTTAGAACATAAATAGTTGTGTTGACTGCTTCTCTCCAGTATGTTTAAGCAACATTCTTTTGCAACATCGGTGTCCTTGCACAATCAATAATTAATCTATTCCTATGGTATCTTAGTTTTTGGATTTGATTGTGTAGAATTTTTAACCATCAATGTTTCAGATCATACTACATGATCCATCATCAGGATGTCAGAGAGCAATACCATTCTGCTGAGGTGTTCTCGGTGTAGAAACCTGTCTATTTATATCATGCTCATTACAATAGTTAGTAAACTCATCAGAAATAAATTCATCACCTCTATCAAATCTCAAGCATTTTAGTTCCTTCCTATTTTCTTTCTATACCTTTGCTTTATACCATTTAAACATCTTAAATGCCTCTGATTTCTCTTTTAAAAACATCATAGTCATTAATCTAGTGTAATCATCAACAAACAGAATGAAATATATATCTCCATAATAGCTCTGTGTTCTCATGGGACCACATAGGTCAGTGTGAACTAGCTCCAAAATTCTCTTTGTTGAATAGTCTTTACTCTTAAAACTAGATTTTGTCATTTTACCCTTTTGACATTCATGACATATAACATGATCCGACTTTGGTAGGCTAGGCTTACCTCTAACCTTTTTATTTCTACTGATTTTAATCATGTTATCAAAGTTTACATGACATAGCCATGCATCCTCATTTTGTATTATTAAATAGGAAGACTTATCATTATCAAGATAAAACAAGTTACCGTTCATTTGTGCTCCTGTTCCAACAAGTTTTCCTCCGTCATCAAATATCTTTACCTTTTTGCTCTCAAAAGCTACGCGGTGACCTAATTTGTTAAGCTGTGCCACACTTAGAAAGTTATAATTTAGTCCTTCTACCCAATAATCATTATCACATTTTATTTTATCATTTATCAGTAAATATCCCTTTCCTCTAACCATACAAGGTGTATCATTACCCATTTTTATAGATCCTCCATTATATTGCTCAAGATGATCAAAATTTTCTTCATCACCAGTCATGTGATGGGTACAACCACTATCAATGATCCATGTATCATTTTTATTTACTTTAGAAATGAGTGTTGTCTCTACATACCTTTCTTCTTCCTCATAATCATCCTTCATCACAACAAAAACTACTTCAACATCATCACCTATGTCGGTATCGGTACCATTCTCTTCAGTAATGTAACATACCTTTTTTCCTTTATCATTGTTGTCTCGATTATCTCTGTTGTAGTTTTGATAACTTCTATTGTTTCTCCTCCCATAGCTTCCTTCACTAGATCAATCTTTTTTTTTGTCATCTTCTTTCCTGTTTGGGCATCTAGCAACGATATGACCAACTTCTTTGTAGTTAAAACATGCTAAAGGTAATTTACCCCTATATCTACCTTTACCTTTAAGTAACCTCCTAGCCATAAGAGCTTCAAGCTCATCAAGCTCATCATCAGTATTACTATAATTATCATCATTATTACTTCTACTACTAGACTTACCGATCCTTAGAGAAGTCATGAAAGCAGACTCAGCAGGTGATACAACACTATTATCATAGTTGTTCAGTTCAAAAGTTGTTAGCTTACCAATCAAATTATCAAGAGTGAGAGTACTGTTAGGTGCTGACCTATTTTCATGTATTGCAGATATTCTGATTGCATAAATAGGCAATAAAGTCCTTAGGATTTTTCTTACCACTGTATCTTCATCAATGACACCACTAGATCCTCTGATAGCATTAACTACCTCCTTTAATCGGTTTGTATACTGCACAATATTTTATCCTTCTTTCATTTTCATATCATTGAATCTTCCTCTTAAACTTTTAGCTTTGGCTCTTCTAACATTTACATCACCACTATAAACTTGAGTAAGTTTATTCCACATTTCCTTTGAAGTAAGGCAGTCCTTGACATCTTCAAACTTGACATCTAATAGAGTAGCATAAATCTCCATCATAGAAACATTATGCTCATGTCTAGCTCTCAATTGATAAAGAGTCAAAGGTCCTGTAGGTGATGCTAAGTAGCCATTATCCAATAGGGTGAGGGAAGAATTCCCAATCCTAGATATATGAAGTCTCATTTGGCTTTGCCATATTGTAAAGTTGTCCTTATTCAGCTTTGGCACTTCCCTCTTATACATTTTGTGATATTTCTGCTGAAGTCCTTAAAACTCTGTTCCAAGAAACCAATATGCTCTGATACCAATTGTTAGAATAACTGAGAGGGGGGTGAATCAGTTATCCACAGTCCCAAATACAAAATGTATCACTTAAAACAAATTCAGCTAATTATGTAGCTTTATAAACATGAAATACTAACTGTCTGTGTAATTACCGATTGCCAGTTAATTACTCATAGTGATTACCGACCAAATCAAATATGCAACATGTAAAGTATGATAACAAAACAATCACCACATAAACACATAACACAAAAGATTTAAATCCTACAAAGGAAAAAACCACTTGGGACTGGTAACCCAAAAACTTTTCACTCTTTTGAAGTGAGCTCGGTGAAGAGCCAACCTTGTTAAAGGTTACAAAACACACTGTAAGGTGTGACCTTGTTAAAGGATTTAACACTAACAGTTATCGTCCAACCAGATTTCACTATGGGATTGACAGGATAACAATGCACATTTTATGAATGACATATAAGACTTTCAAGTCCACTCGATTAAGAGATTTTATCTATTTACAATGGTTAAACTAAAATAGTAGGTGATCTGATTACAATACAACTTGATTTGCAGATATTTAGATCTATTCTAAGTTTATACAATCCTCTGATCAATATTTCTTATTCAGTTCATCAAAATTCAATAACTTACTATCCCTTAGGAAAGCTCTCTGATGCTTGGTACTATTTTGTAATTTGGTTCTTCTTCAACCATTATGATCAGGCATGCATGAAGGTTGTTCACGCCATATCTTTGCAGTCTCCTTCTTTTGGCATTAGTTTTACTATGAAACCCCAGTCTCTTAAATATACAAGTAAACCATTTTCTTTTCATCCATCAAATTTTGTCGCTTAATCTCCTTCATTTATTTTTCCACTTAAACCTTCCTTGGTAGTTTTGTCAATGACTCGTTTCAATTCCATTCTTTAGATCTTCTTTGAATTTTGTTAGCCATAGATCTCACAACAAACTTTATCTTTCCACCTCATAATCATACACTTTATAGCTCATCAATTTTGTCGGCTAAACTAATCATTTAGTTCTTTTGTCCATACTCGGTTAACAAAGAAATGCGTCGATGAACACAAGCTCAGTTGATATTGTCACTCGGTATACACTACACTGGCTTGGTGTATACTGGAATACTTCATTAACTGACCACATTGCTTTGTAACATTTTGCTTCTATCTTCATAATAGATTAATGCAACATAATCAAGTCAACAATATGAAGTCATAGACTCATCAATAAGTTACCAAAATTATTCCTTATCCTCATCTATCATATCCATCTTTCTCCATGTAGATATCTATGTTCTTCATCTTTTCTCTCCTTTCTTTACAAATTTTTAGATATTTTTAACTACCATGATAAGTACTGTCAAAGCTAGTTGACATTAATGACAACATAATGATTGATTCAATTATCTTACATAACACTTCAGTGCTCAGTGATCTCTAATCACTTGTACTTCATCAATCAGGTTCTCAATCAGTTGTAGTTCATGACTTTTGTGCTTTTGAACTCATTGATATGTGTGACGCTTGGTTATCCCCAGTCAATGAGTTTGAGATGGATGAGGGAAATTCAATGATGTTAATGGTGAGTTGATGGAGGAAAGAAGTGCCTAGGAGGCTATCATCATCGAAGATGTCATCATAGGATTTCTTTTCTTCCTCTTCATGGATGTCTTTGATCTCTACAAGGTCATCCTGGCTATTTAAAAGGGGAATGTTGGCCAAGTTGGTGCCCCTAGTCGCAGTATTGGGCTCTTGTATATGTAGGTGAGGGGTATTAAAGCCAAGACCTTGATGCTTTGGATTCTTTGAGACTGTGATTGGGTCTTTTTTTCTTCTTTCTTGTGGTCCTAGACCACCACCTTGGTATTTCCATTGTTCAATGGTGTACTTGTGTGACGTTGAATATTTGTCTTTAAAATAACTGAGAAGATTAGTGTCAGGAGGTGGGGGATCTCTATATAGCCACCAGTTGATGTCAAGGTCCATTTCAAGACTATCTATATTTCTATGGGAAACAAATGTCAATGGCCCCAATTGCTTGATTTCATCCTCAGCTTGAGTGGGCTTGCTTTGGTGGCTTGGACACCCTTGTGTATGTGGATCAAGTGGGAGGGCCCCTATTGAAAATGCATTGTTTAAGTTGTATTCACCACAACCCCAGTTGTTGATCTTGACAGAGGAGAGAGTGGAGGCTAAGATAGTCTCTGGATCGCTATGGGATCGGGAAGAGCTAGTGATAGAAGTGCCAATTTCAATTCTAGGACAATGGGTGGAATGAGGGAATGAAGCTTCCAACGCAAGATATTATGTGAAGGGTTGGGGATCTGCATGGATAGTGATCTCAGTGCCTTGATGAGGAAATTTGATGCACTGGTGATAAGTAGATGGTAGGACTTTGATGGAATGAATCCAAGGTCAGCCGAGGAGGATGTTAAATGGTAGGTCAAGATCGACAACATGGAAGATGGTGTCTTGAGTCGATGGGCCTAGCTTGATAGGCAAAAGAATGGTACCTTTAGAGGTACACTCCAAGTTATTGTATGCCTTGATGGTGATGACATCATGTGATATGTCAGCCTCTGTGAACCCTATTTGCTAAATGAATTTCAAATTACACAAATTTAGGGCTGAACCATTATCTATCATGACCCTTTTGATGGTAAAATCTCTAACCATGATGACAAGATGGAGAGGGAGATTGTGGTCAGGTTCAAGAGCTGGTATGTCATATGGTTTGAAGGAAAGAGCATAGGATGTTGATAAATGTCCCACAAGGTTCTCAAACTGGATGGTATTTATATATGTGGGGACATGTCCTTCTTGGAGGGCTCAGTTGAGGATCTCTTAATGGATGGGTGAAGTACAAAGAAGGTTGAGAATGGAGATTTGGGCAGATGTATTCCCAAGATGTTCTATAAGGTTATATTGGGCATTGTGAGCTAGCCTTAGATTAGCATCAACAATAGATATTTGGCCTCTACATGTGGTGACTGCACACTAACTATCTGATCCCTTGACATGGATGACATTGATTGTGGGCTCAAATTGGGTTATACATCCAACAAATTTATCATAATTGATGTGGGCAGTAGTATAGTCTTTATGGTCAGCATGGTCTCCCTATTTTCCTTTGCCTTGGTTCTGGGGTGGAGGATTGGTATTGACTTGGTTCTTCCCAATGTTTTATTGAGGGAACACATTTTGATAGATTTGCAGATTGGTATTGGGTAAAGGTTTGGCTGGTATGTCCACTTGGATCTCTTTTCTATTGATAAGATCTTGGATATAATGCTTTAGTTTCATGCACCTTAGGGTAGCATGTCCTTTAACATGATGATAATCATAGTACTCACGATATTTGTACTAGTTAGGCTTGGGAGTGGTGTCATTGAATTGATGAGTTGGTGGGTAAGTGATTAGATTATCCTTAGCCATTTGATGGAAGAGTACATCCAGTGATTCACTGAGAGGTGTGAAGGTACATCACTAATGGGTCTGGACTCAAGGCTTGTTCTGATTTGGGGTAGTTGATATGGTATTGACCTTACTTTCTTGGTTTGCTTGATTTGCTTACTATTGGTAGTTTTGCATAGGTTGTTGATTGTTTTGAGGTTGTTGCTATTGATATGAAGGATTTGGTGTAGGATTGGCCACAACAATTTGGACATGTTTAGTATCTATGGCTCCATCAGTGATAGTGTTTTTGTTTCTATTCCAGTAGCAAGGTTTATCATTATTGGGCTTGTTGTGGGAATCATCCTTGTAGTGCCAAATGGTGCCTTCATCTAGGAGGCCTCTTTCAATATCAATCCCCTTGCCTTTGATATCTTGATAAGTTTGGATGCAGTTCATCCTCATGAAGTGGGATAGTTTGGAATGCAGGTTATCAATAAAGATTTTGGTGAGATGCTTCTCAAGCAGTTGATATGATAACTTGGTAGTGAGGTTCTGCCATCATTGCAAGTAGTCAGCCAGGCTTTCTCCTCCTTTCTTCTTTGAGTTGTAGAGGTCTAACAAAGACAACTCATTCTTGACATTATGGGCATATTGGGCCATGAAATTTTTAGAGAGTTTGGCAAAGGTTGTGAATGTCCCATAAGGTATTTTGTAGAACCACTCAATATCGGTTCCTCCCAAGCTCTTGGGAAATGGGCGCATAAGGAAGTTATCACTATGTACCACTTCTTGGAATGCCATATAGAATTCCTTTAAATGAATAAATGGATCTCCTTTCCCTTGATATTTATCAAACTTAGGTGTCTCAAAGTGTTTGGGAAAGGGGATTGCTGTGATTGATTTGTCAAAGGGATAGGGACAAACCTCACCAAATTTGAAGGCCTTGCTCTCTGTTATGGCCTTAAGCTCCTTAAGAGCATTCTTTATTTCTTCCCACTTAGCATTGATCGACATTGGAGTGGGTAATCCCATTGGAAAAGGATTTGATGGTGCTGGTGAATAAGGATGATTTTGTGGTGGATATTGCGGAGTGGGATATGGGGACTTCCTAGCAAGATAGGTGGATTGGAATGGATGTTGGGGTGATGGTTGATGGGGAAGATATTATTGTTGATGTGCAGGAGTGTATTATTGTGGAGGATATGAAGTAGCTTATTGTTGCTTGGGCATGATGGGATTCTGTTGCTGAGAGATGACATGATATTGCTATAGTGTTGGATAAGAGGATGCTTGTTGTTACTAGGGAATGATAGGATGTTGTTGTTGCTGTGCTAGGAAGTATTTCTATGGTGGAGGATGCTAATGGAATGGTGCAAATTGTTGATAGGATTGACCTTGGTGCACTTGGCTTTGAGCTTGGCTAATGTAGGTTAGATGTATTCCTGCATTGCTTAGGGGTGGTACGGATGTTGGGAATTTGGTGATGGGAGGTGGTTGTGCAAGGTAGCTGGAAATATGGGATGAACTCTATTGTTGTGGTGGTAGAACCATTTGAGAAGTGGTGGGTGGTATGGATAAATAGTTAGTATATAAAGGAAAGGATGAAGCTGGTGGAGGTTGCGATTGTTATTGTTGTGCTGCTTGAGGGAAAGTAGCTTATTGGTTTGTAATCATGGACATGTGAGATTGGGTTGGTATACCTAAGGCTTGCATTTATGCTTGGGTGAGGCCCCAACAAGAGCTAGTTTGTGGCAGGAGTTGTGATGCGAAGGGTGTGGAAGTGATGATGGGATTTTGAGATGTAGATGCTAGATTTTGAGGGCTCATGAAGGGAATCCCTATTGTGAAGGCATTTTTTTGGGCCTGTGTGTGAGCAATGAAAGGTGGTGGTGGAATGTATGCTTGGGTGAATGCTTTTTGAGAGATGGAAGAAGGCACTTGTGTTTCCCATGGGAAGGATGGTGTTGATGTGGAGGCTTGCTGAGGGAAGGAAGGAAATGATTGTGTTTCCCCCGAGAAAGATGGTCTTGATGCAAAAGTTTGTTGAGTGAAAGAGGGGAATGATTTCCTTTCCCCTGAAAAGGATGATGTTGCTTGGCCCATGGAAGGTGGAGGAACTATTTGTGTAGCATCTTGTGTGGGAGGGGGAGGTTGGTTTTGTGAAAAGCTTTGGGCTTGAATGATAGCTTGAGATGTGGTAGATGATGATGGCGTTCTCATGATGGAAAAAGGAGTGGACTACATTTTTTCTTATGTTGTGGGATTTGTGAAGTTGCTTTGCAAGAGATGGGGGATGGGCAAGGCTACCTGAGATATTAGTAGGTTACAATTGAGGATTTGTTGGATGATGGAGGTATAGGTTTCATCTAGGATATGGATTATTTTGATGGGGATGAGAGGTTGGAGATGTGGTGGAATGGAAGTACCCTCTTGTGCAAAGTTTTCCATTATAGCTCATTGTTTTTGATTAATGATTGCACTCACCATTTGTGCATGCCTTGGATGGCTCATGAGAGTTTCCATGGAAAATGAAGTGGGGGGTTAGATGAGATCATCCCATACATTCTTAGTTTGTGAGATTTTTGGGTTTTAGGTTACCATCACGCTAGTAGGATTGTTAGGATCAGAAGAAATAGAGGTCGTATTAGAATCCATATTCCTTCTCCTCTTGGATCGCGTCTCAGCAGACATGAAAAGTAGATCTAAGGATGAAGATGCAAATGAGGGATGGATGCAAGATTTTTACTAAGAAATCTAAAGATGATGGATGCAAATCTAAATAAACTCTACGGATGGTGGATTTCTAGGAAATGGTGCAAGGATTTGGATCAACTTAAGGATGGAAGGATGGTGAAAGATGGTGGGATGTGAGATTTGGATTAAGGATGATGGAGGATTAATGGAGGATGGTGGAAGATTACTACGTGCTGGTCAATGAGCTGCTACTTCCTGATGTAGGATCAAAAGAGGATTGTCAACCTAAGATAGACTGATGATCTTTGAAAGATTGAATTCTTGTCAATGCATGCCAATCTCTTGCTTGAGATGATGAGGCTTAACAAGGACAAGTAAGGATTACCTAGACAATGCTTAGTCATAGGGTGGAGATTTCTAATTTGGGATAAGGATTTTAAGCAACTCAAAGGACAACACTAAGTGTTTGGATTTGGATAATTGGATTAGGTTCAAGGAAGATGATAAATAATGCAAGGGTGTAGCTAAGAATGATTTAGGATGCAACTAGGGGTGGATGATGATGCAATTATTGCAACTAGGGATGATCTAGGATGAAAGGATGCCAAGATAGGATTGTGGGATTCTGAAGGAATGATGGATATACGATGGGCCAAACTAGTCTTCTCTCTCTAGATTGACATAGCGACAATTAACCTGGAACTAGGATGCAAACTGTTTCACTCTTGCATTATAGCCCACATTGTCTAGTTTCTCTTGATACTTCTCTTTTTCTTGGATTTATTTTAGGATGGGTTGGTGATCTTTTAGGTATCTTTCTACAATATTCTTCTCTTGATAGACTTGGGAATTGGGAAGCTTAGCTTTCTTGTGTTTGATCAAATCAAACATAGCTTGGAAAGTTTTGGAAATTGGATTGAATCAAGGCTTTTGGGTATCTGATTTTGAAGGATCTTTCTACAAGGATATCTGAGTAACTTTGATCAAGATTTGATTCAGTTTGATGTCTCCAATGGCAAAGGAAAAACTCAACAAAGACACTCTGAAATCAATCCCGACAAAGGACAAAGCAACTTTGTGGGATACAAGCAAATGACTAACCACTGATTTTGATAGAGCTTCCGAAAAGAGTGTATGTTTTGACAAATGTTTGCACTGAGTTTGTAACTTTGAAAACACTTCAAACAAAACTACCTAAGGGAAGGCTAGTATCAAAATATTTTCCCACAACTTGATATCCCTAAAAATGATACATATGGTGAGTGTCTTAACGTGATCCGAGAAACCACTTGGATTGATCCTTGCACAAATATTTTGATACCTTCAGGAGTAGATCAGGAAGCCTCTAATTTATCAAGTGTTTAGTTTGATCTGTGGTGTCCTCACAATCAGTTTTTACGTGTGTGACTCACTTAAGAGCCTAGTTGACCATGCTAAAATAGTAGAGATATTCACCTACCTTGGGCTACCATAAACATGCATCACCTGAGCTTGAGGGGATGAAGAAAGAGTTTGTTCAACACTTTATTTATATACCGATCAGGGAAGTACTGGTTTGAAGTTGTTCTCCAAAAAGGGAGCACTTTTCTCTTTGGATAGGTTTCTCTAAAAGTAAAATAAGTGAACTAGTCCAAGTTCAACTTCTTTCACATAACTTAGCTAACAAGGCTTTTACATAATTGAAACTCCTAGAAAGTACACCAAGAAGATTTCTTTCCCAAATTTGATTTAGTGTTTTGAAATGAAAGCTTGAAAACACATGTATTTATGACTTTGATTTGTTCATTCCTAGAAGATAAGAAATCTTTAAATGAGATTGCAGTTTGTTTTACTTTGGCATTCAAGATTGAGTGTTTGTCTCTTTAGGAACCTGATTTGAACTTTGAAATGGAATGAACCTGCTTTGTTTTCACTTTAAGGTATTAAAGATTTGTGTTTTCTTTAGGATTAAAAGGAAATTATTCTTTGGACTTTGGTTCACTTCTTTAGATTCACTCAAGATTTGGTGTTTCTAGAATTTAGTTTTAGACCCAAAAAGAGGTTCCTAGATTGACTCATGCATGAAATGTTTTGAAAAAAATTAATATTTTGCAAAAAGACATTAGTTTTTACCAATAAAAAATAATTAGGATTTATTTAGGAATATTTAGGATAGATTAGGATCATTTAGGAACCAATTAGGAATGAGATGCATATATGCTCCTAGATTACATGAAACTTGAAAGTACTTTGAGATATTGCAAATAAAGTTCACTTTAACTTAGATCAATGCATTGAGTTGGATTTAGGAAAATTTAGGATGAATTAGGTTTGATTATGAACCAATTAGGATTGATATGTAGATTTCTAGTTCCTTTCATGCACCCAAAATTTGAAGTGTCCCTAGCTTGCATGAAATACCTTGAAACACTTAGATTTGCATGAATGAAATTATTTTTAGCCAAAGGAAAGACATTAGAGGTGATTTTGATTGATTTAGGACCAATTAGGAATGATTAAGATTGTTTAGGATTGATTAGGAGATGTTTAGGAACAATATGCAGTTTGGTCCATTTAGGGCATTCAAGAATGAATTAAAGTTCATTTTAAGCCAAACAAATGAAGTGTTTTAGTTCCTAAACATGCAAGGATGTTATTGATACTTAAGGATTTGATATTTTAGAGATTATATTTTCCTCCATGAAGTACCTTCAAAATCATGGGGTCAGAAATTACAAGTTTGAAGCCTAGGGTCACTAGGATCCCCAAACATGCCCAAAAAGTTAGTAAAAATCAAGTTTAGGGCTGCATACAAGCCCTCTTCTTCTCATAACACATTCAAGACCATAATTTTTTTGAGTTAAAGTGTCTTACTACATTGCATGAGCTCCCATATGACATTTGGGCACAACCCATATGACATTTGAGCTAAAAAGTGGCAAAAAAGGGAAAAAATGCCTTAAAAACATGCAAAATGACCCAAATGACTATTGGGTACTAACCATATGAAATTTGATGACATTAATGAAATTTAATATGAAACTACAACAAAATTTTTCTGGGATGCTTTAAAAAGTGGGTTTTTTTGCCAAAAAACCCTCAAATATGTAGTTTTGAAGCGTGTGGAGTCCCACTAGGCGTGCCAAAATGTGATCAAATAAAACCTAGCCTATTCAGAAAAAGTGTAGGCATTCAAACATTAGTTTAAGAGAACATTCCTAACATATAGTAAAATTAATTTGCTAAGACACTTTAGATAGAGCTCAACGGGAGCACCCTGTCATCGTTCGATTTGCTCTTGATTTAGGGATGTGGGTGTGCTCTCAAAACACATGGAGCTTGTCCCTAATGTATATTAGGAAGGTTTGGGATAAATTAGGGACCATGAGAACCCCATAGTGGCACAGAATCAGGTATAGAACCCCTGATTTTCCCCTAGAGCCTCAAAGAGCCTAATAGAGCTAGAATGCAGATTATGCTAAAGATGATTAAACTAAATTGATTTTAAGCCCAATGAGAGATGTGAAATGAAATGAAAAACAATGAAATAAACTAGGTTAATCCATATTAGATAAGCTAGGATGTGATTTAGGAAAGCTTAAAAAATGAACTAAACTAGCAATTAGGATTTAAGCTATGATGAACTAGAATTGATTTGGCATTATAACATTACTATGTAAATGAAAGGTGAACTATTATTTTTCTCTTGGAAGTGAGGTTATTTATAGGATTTTGGGAAGTGCTTTGGTTAGGAAGTGAATTTAGGGTCAGAGTCAGGGTTTGGGGTAGAGTCTGGGGTTGAGTTAGGGGTAAGGTTAAGAGGATGAGGGTTAAGGGTTGCTCATACATGTGTGAGAAAAACTAGGGAAGTTTTCCTTAGGGAAAAAAGGTGAAAGAGAAGACATGGGCTTCATTATGAGTCTGTAAGAGCCTTAATGAGGGTGTAAGAGGCTATTAATGAGTCTATAAGGCTCATTAATGAGGGGGTTTGACCAAAAGTCAAAGGAGGGTGGTTTAGGCTAAGAAGGTTAGGAATCACTTTCTAAGAAGGTTTAGGAAAGTTTAGGAGGGTTTAGAAGGGTTTAGGAATCTCTAGAATATTCTAGGGTTTTGAGGGATTTAAATAAATAATTTATTTATTTAAAGGGTTTTGGGTCAATTTATTAAATAATTAATAAATTTTGGAGGGAATGATGTTCAAATTGGATTTAAACATTTTTGGAAGGGATTTCTTAATTAAATGTTTTTAATTAAGATAGGAGGGATTAATGGCATAATAACTAATTAACAAATGATGATGTCATCAGAGGTTTTTGTAAAATAAAATAGTTTTATTTTGGAAAAAGCATTTTAGGTGTCTATACATTGATTTAGGATTTTTGGATAGGATGATTTGGTTTAATCTAAAGGGGATGATGTAAATGTACCCAATGGATGATTTAATGATGTCAAGATGTTGAGACACTTTCATGAGAATAAAAGGGATATGTTGTGCGATGAGCTGACTAGTCCTCTCTTTCAAGGCTAACAAAGGCACAATTTATCTGAAAGTGTGCTCCAAACTACATGATCTTTGTGTTGTACGTTACTTTATCAAGTTTTTCTTGATACTTGGTCTCTTCTTTGATTGTAGTTAGGGTAGTTTGATGATATTTGAGTTTGCATTCTACAACTTACTTCTCCTAATATACACAGGCTATTGGTAACTTTGCTTTCTTATGCTTTGCTGAATTAGTCATGTGTCCAAATTTTTTTGATCTTTGAAGGTAAATAATAATCACAATATTTGAAATCTCTCCAAGCTAGGTAGTGACTATGGTAAGTGTACCTTGACTCAGGTTTGAGCAATCTCTAGATTTTTTTTGGAAATGGTGAGAAAACAATCCCATAAGAGACAAGGCAATCTTGTAGGAATAACACGTGACAATTTGATCTCTTTGGAAAAAGGAATTGTGACTCCAAGTGTGTATGTTTAAACAAATGTTTTCATAGGGTCTATAACATTGAAGACATGCACACACACTTTCTACCCTAAGGAAATTGCTTAACTTGAAAACCTTTACTCACAAACTTAGGAACACTTCCAAGAGCTAATCAGAATATGGCCACTGCTGACAATATAATGGATCAACAATGCTGCATTAGCTAACTCCAAGCACTCAAGGATAGAACAATATGGTGAGTGTCTTGGGGATGTTACTATCCTCCTTACACAAATATTATCAAGCCTTTGGGAGTAGATTGGGTGGGCCTTTGAATTAATGGCTTCTAGTAAGATCTGTGGTGTCCTCCCAATCGGTTTGTATGCACGTGACTCACTTAAGAGCCTAGTTGACCATATCTAAATCATAGGGATATTCACCTACCTCAAACTACCATCAAAACACATCACCTGAGCTTGAGAGGAAAAGGTGAGAGTTTTCTCAACACCTTTTTTATGTACCGATTGAGGAATTACTGGTCTGAGGTTGTTCTTTAAAGAGGAAGTGCTTCTCTCTAGACATGCCATACTAGAAGAAAAACCAATTGAGTTTGATCTTTCTCTTCACCCAAGTTCCATTAAGGTGAGAGGAGAGGATATAGATACAAACTAATTATTTTTACGTCACTTACTAAAATAAGGTTTTGCAAAAAATGAAAAGCTCTAAGTGTTGAAAAACACTCCTTCAAACACACCAAAAATTCTTCATTCCAAATTGAACCTAAATTAGACTAAGTTTTTTCTATCCTAGAACTTCAAACACTTGTGTTTAGCATGTAAGGTTCTTTTTTTTTAAGCAAAAATATAGAGTCCTTGAAAATGAAAGCTTTGCAAATGTGTTACTCCTTTAAGCATTCAAGATTGATTTTGATTCATTTTAAGCCCAAATCAAAATGTTTATTGCATTTTTTTATTATCCCTTAGGCATTCAAGATTTGATTTAGATTTATTTTAAGCCCAAAGTTGAAGTGTGAAGATTGATTTGTTCATTTTAGCCTTTTGTTCATTTTAAAACCAAATTGAAAGTGTGAGGTGTTGTGTATGCATTCAAGGTTCTTTTTATTGCACCAAATGACAGTGTGTTAATTATTTTTTTAAAATATTAATTTGTGATCCCATAGACTGTACCTGCAATCCCGCAAACCAAAAAATAGTGATCCTATGGTCTGTACTTTCGATCCCACGGGTCTGTTAATTCTAAAAGAAGGCAAAAAAAAGTCTAACATAAACAATAAATATAATACCTATGGCCGTGATCCCACAGGGTCAACACTCGATCCTGCAAAGTATTTCAGGGGATATGAGGGCACAAATTTTGAGGTTATGACATTATTAAATGCCTTATGGCTTAAAAATTTTACTTGCGATCCCACACGGTCAAAGTGCATTCCTACAGTGTTGATTTGTGATCCCGCCGACTATCAAAAAAAGATAGGAGATAAAATAGAAGAAGAAAAGATAGAGATAAGGGGTTTTGCGGGAATGCGATCTCGCGGGCTTAGGAAGCAATCCCATTGACTGTCCCCATAATCCCACTGGTTGATATTTTTGCTTTTGTGTGAAATCTGAGAGCAGGAATGATGGCGCAAATGATTCTTCTTCCTCCTTCCAACCTGCAAAAACCCAACAAAACCTTGCAAAATACTTAAACAATACAAAATGTTAATATTTGTTAATTTTTGCAATAAAAAATGATGAAATAGAAAGATAAATGACCCTAGAAGTGGGTCCCACTAGGCGTGTCAAAATGTATCACCTAAAATGTAATGTCAAAGAACATAAAGAAAGTTAAATATCCAACAATACAAACTAGATAAACACTTAAGATAGACCACAAATAAAGACTCAAAACCAAATATTAGAGATTGCAAACCTTGCAAAAGCCCAAATGTGAAGCCTCCATTTGTTGAATAGATTTGGTCCAATAGATTGGATGTGTGCTCAAGATGCTTCAAGATTCAAATGTGGAGGGATGTTGGCATTATAAGGATAAGATTTAGTGTTTTGTTCTTAAAAATGGCATGGTAACTTTCTCAAATGGTGGATGATTTGTGAAGAGAAGAGGGTTCAATTTATAGGCAAGAGGAGGGAGAAATGGACGACCAAGATGCAAATATGAGGAAGGGTAGAGATGTATTTGAGAGAGAGCACATAGATTGTTCTTTCTCAAATGCCTCTCATTATGACAAGTGTCACAAGGAGAGAGGTTTGGAAGTATGAGGGAATGTGACCATTTTGGGAGATGTGAGGGGGGAAAAATGTGTAAGAAGGAGATGGACTGTGTAAGAGGGATGAAAGAGCATTTAAGTTTGACATGAGGTGAGAGTGTTGGATGATGTGACATGAGGGTTGACTAAGTTTGGGTTAGGATTTATTAATCCATGGATTATGATTGTGCAAATGATTAGTGGGTGATTAGGCTTGGATTAGAGGGCAAGTGAGAAAATTAGGAGGATGTGATGGGAGGAGAGAGAATGAGTGGAGGATTGGATTAGCTAATCATGGGTCATTAGCTAATTAAGGGGGATTAGTATGTGTGAATGGGTTGGGTTGAGTTGGAACTCAAGGTTAGGTAATTGGGATAAGTTAGGTTAGGGGTTAAAGTTAGGAGCCATGTGCTCAAATTGGATTAAATGCATTATTTAATTCCAAGTGGGAAGAAAATGATATTTATGAATTAATTTAAATAGATGAATGCATTTATTTAAATTAATAGAGGAAATAAATTTAATTAATTATCAAACTATGGGTTACCATTTAGATAATTAATTGGACTATAGTTAATTAATTAAATTAATTAACTAGGGGATGGCATAAATTAATTAAATATTAAATATTTAATTAATTAATGTTCTATGAGAGAGCTAAATAAGATTACTTAATTGTGTAATCATATTTAGGTGTCTACAGTCCCCATCATGGTTTTTCCCCTAACAAGGTTTCCACGTATAAAAAAATTTGGTGTTATGTGTTGTGGTGTTGTTATCATTAGATGATTTCATGTTCATCTTTCATATCTAAGTTGTTATGGTGATTTATTGGTTAAGGTTTTAAGTTTTGGGACACAACTGATTCATCCTTCCTCTCAGTTGTGTGTGCTTCCTTGTAACTAACAATTTGTTCCAATTGATATGCTTTCATAGAAATATAAGGTTTGTATGAAAAAATCTAGTAAGGATCAAACAATAAGTTGTAGATAGGATCACATACATTGAATAGCATAATCCAATGTTAAAGATAAAAAATGAAATTAAGAGAATGAAATGCTAAAGATAAAGGAAGGAAATTGTAAATGATTTCGTTAAAACTCAACATCACTTAATGAAATAAGCTAATAGAGATTAAAATTAAAATCGAAAGGCACAAAAAAGAATCTCACATGTATAAATACTAAGGAAGGAATAATATTAAGTATAAGGAGTACATTTTGATAAAGACATACTTGAAAGAAAACCAACATAATTAGAATTGGGCCTGAATGTATTGACAACAAATAAAATTACATTAGGATATCTCTTTCCTTGACTATGCAGACAATTCCTCATTTCTTTTGGCTTAGGCCTTTTACCAATCAAAAAAAATCTACAATCTAATATTTCCAATCTAATTGATAATGGTCACCACAAAATCTCAAATGCATAATTAAAAAATAGCAATCACACCTTAGTGTGCAATGAGTATGTCGTAGAGGTATGGAAGATCAACTAAGTGGTTTTTCCTTTATCTGTCTCTCCTTTTAATCCTCTCTATATCTTCCTTTCTCTCTATCAATATATCTCACAATCTATATCTCTTTCTATCTCTTCTTCTCTATCTTTCCCTCTCTACGTCGACCATCCTTAAACATCACACACTAAGGAAAAAATTAAGCTTGCAAAAAGTAAGTCAACTTTGATAATTTAACACTTTTAGCCTAGGATTCAGTCATTAGTGTGTGATGTTTACAGTTGGGGATTTATGTCTCCCTTTGTATATCCCTAGATCTCTTTATATCTTTACCTCTCGATCTATCTTTATCTCCCTATTTGTTTTTCTCCCAACCTCTCACTAGATATATTCATCTCTATCTCTATATTCCTCTCCCCCCTCCATATCTAGACACATCTCCTTCTCTCTATTCATCCATATCTCTCCATCACTCCCTTCCTATCTCCCTCTATCTCTATCTTTGTCTTGTTGTCTCCTTACCTCTTATCTCCTTATTTCTATATTGTTGCCCCACTTTTCACCCCATAACGATGTTGTCAAAGTGGAAGGTTTTGATCTCATAGCTATGTCTGGTCATGTCTCAGTCTAGGTCTAAGTCTTTTTAGGTAGGCTTTCTTTGCCAGGTTTCCCTATCATTGCTTTTCTTTCTCTGAGCTGGGTGGGTTGTTCTAAAGGTCTTTCTACATTGGGTAGGTTAGAGACCCCAACCTGGCAAAGAAAATGGTGCTTTATTGATGATCTTTTCAATCAGAGGAATGATGTTTGAGTTTCAGACATTCAAAAGAATCAGGAGAGGACTCTTCATGTGATGGATGTTGTGATAGAATCAACATTGAATCATTCAGATTTCACTTTATATAATAGTGTGTACATTTCAAAAAGCAAAGCGTGGACAGTCATGGAATGGATTGCACTGAAGATTATTTGGGATCTTTTTGGACAAGGTTTCATTATGGTAATTTTGAAAGAAGTTCATTATTTAAATCCAATTCACTGGGAGCTTCTTAGTGCAGAGATGATTAAGATTCAATGAAGCTGAACTTTATAGTGTTAAGAGGCATGTGCATAAGTATCATGGTTATTGACTGTGTATGTTTCAAAGAAGTGCTTCTCTTCAAAGCGGTCGCATGATCGCAAGAAATAAAATAGTACCTTGCGATCATGCGACAATACAAAATGGGAGCTCGAGTAGTGGTGAAAAGTCAACGACAAGACAATGGAAGCCCTGAGGTCCCTAGACCTATGGTTCCCGCAAGATCACATGACTGAGAAACGGGTCTTACGATCATGCGAGATGCAACCACATGGACTCCTCAGCAGATGCGGGCCTGGTTCATATTTTTATTTTGGTCAGAATCGACGGTAGCCTTTCTTTGCGGCATAGTGGGATTGAGACACGTGGAGCGGTGGATCCAAAGGCATTTATATTGTGTGGCATGCTAAAGAAGAATCAACGAAGGTCACAAGATCGCAAGACTGAAAGAACTATCTTGCAATCATGCGAGATCTCACCATGTGTTCCGGTGGGCCCGAGAGATTTCATCTATGGTTTTCATGCCTTGTGCACTAGCTGTTTGCTTAACCCCTTTGTAACTCTTAATGAATCTGTGGTTGCTGCTTTCCCTGAATGATGTCATGTTATCTTGGCGGGATAGCGGGATAAAGACGCGTAGCAATTCTGTGTTTGATGAGAAAAGACAAGACGGTTGACAACAAAAAGCATTCCCAAGATCCTTTCACATGTCTAGGTTGGACCGAAGATGCTTAGAGTTGACCAATCATGTGACAATGGGTCCCACGTAGATAGAAAGGTCTACGGTTGATAGGTGGATATCCAATGAAAAGGCGAAGGAAAGAGTAGTCGCATGATCGCATAGATTTAAATATTGCTATGCGATCATGCGAGATTGTGCCACGTGTTGGTGGGTCTGAAAGCTTTTGTACGTGGTTGGAATATTCCTGGTTCCAAATCCATGGTTCCCGCTTTGCCGCTGTGGGAAGGAATATGCTTTACGGTTTAGCGAGAGGTGGACACGTAGCCCGTGGGTCCAAAAGAGTGGTAGATACTTAATCGATGGCTTCCCACTTTGCAACTATGGTGTGGGAGATTCTATGTGATCATGCGAGATCATGCCACATGTACTTGCTCACTCAGTTAGTGTTTTATGCGACAAGGCGAAATGAAAGCTCAAGAAAATGGGAGTGTGTTTTGTTGGGACCCATGAAGGCCAACAGCGCAACTACAATGATGAGATGGAATAGTTATTAAATATTGCACCATTCATAGAGCGGTCGTATGATCGCATGAATTTAAAAACATGTTATGCGATCATGCGAGATGCGGACGCGTGGCGGTGGGTCCCAAAGACTCATTGGCGGAGGTGAATCTATGGTCCCCATTTTCCCTTGATTGGGAGGAAGATTCTTAGAGGCAAAGTGGGATTTTGTCACGTGGTTTGACACTCGAGCTTGGCATAAAAGAAAAGATTATTAAATGAAGACAAAGAAGAGGTTTGGTACAGTGCAATGGTTGAACATTTATAAACAGGGAATATGTCACTCTGATCAGGGGAGTTGAGTTATGTCAGATTCATTTCAATAGCATAGAGAGTGAATGTTGGTAGTGATATTTCCTTCATGAGTACTAGCATGCAGCTATCTAGTGTTATTTCCATTTTATGATTCATTAATTTTGATGTTTTATTGTAAATCATATTGGATTGATGAAGTCTTTTCATTTCACCTTCTTGAAGGTGAATCAGATGAAGAGTCAAAGTCATTTTGGCTCCTTCTTATTGTAATTTTGAGAGAATCTGTCCTAAGTCCTTTCAAATTTCAGAAGTTGAAACACTTGGCATTCTCAGGAAGGCTGTATGATGTAATCTCTATAATACCATTGTAAAAGTAAATGAAAAGGTCAGAAAAATTGTTGGTGTAAGAGACTTGATGTTGCAGAGACAATTGAAAGTGTTTTATGTCAATGATTTTATGTTCCAGTTAGCTGTTGGTTGTTAATTCTATGATTCTTTCTCTTAATCTGAGTTGCAGTAGGAAGGAAAGGATGTTTCATTCCTTTGTTTTGAGGATGTGAATGAACCTCAGTAGGATGTGCTGTGGGATATTTGGAGAAGGATTCATTAGAAGTTTTCATCATTTCATTTATATCTCTGTTAATAGTTGCTGTAGATTAGTTAGTGCTGAGTGTATGAATTCATAAGATGTGTGAGTTCTGCAACTTGGTTCTTAGATTAGAAAGCTCTCCTTGCCTGGATTAAGTCCTATTTAGGCTTAATTTGGTTTGCCTCTTCTGCTCTCAAGTTAAGAGCATACCCCGCATTAGTTTTAGGAACAAAACATAATTCCTTGAATACCATTCACATAAGGAGCTGTACCTACCAATTCAGAGAAAAGTCGATAACCAGAAAATGACTTTTCAACTGTTGTAACTAGATATTGTTCATCATTGGGGCATTAAGAGTTATTTCCATAAGAAACAAGAAAGGAGAAATCTGTTTACTAATAGATTTTTGGTGACTCTGCTGGGGATACAAATAGTCATTTGATCAGTAAGCTACATCATCCTGGAGTGAATAAGATTCCTCAGGAGTACCAGAGAACAGGGTGGACAAGATAATACATTTGATACATTAGCAGAGCTTGGTTTTCCCATCCTAGAAGTTCCTAAAAAGAAAGGAGAAAGGAAAAGTCAGAGTAGGCCTTCTTCTCCTGTTATAAATCAAAGCACTTCACAAAACACTTGTCAAGTGTTAACACTTCATGGTACTACTACTCCCCCAGTTGTTAATTTTCCACCATACTGTGCTAGAACTGTCATGGCTGCTCCATGGGCTGCTATAGTAGGACCACTATCACTAACAACTTATCACCCACTCCCTGCTGGGTCAAGGAAAAATTTTCCTAAGTTTTTAGGAGATGGAAAAGTCACCACTGATGAACATATTAAAGCCTTCTTTGCTGCTACTCATATTTTAGGGGTTGCACATGAGGACGTTGCTGTGAGATTATTTGTTGAGACTTTAACAGACAGTGCAATGGATTGGTTTTATCATCTGGATGATGGTTCCATCACCAATTGGAATGCAATGAGAACAACATTTGAAGATCATTTTAAGACAGCAGAAGATGAGCATCTTTTATTGACAAAATTAACATCCATCAAAAAACAACCTCAAACGAGCATGAGGGATTTTGTAGCTGCCTTCAATAAGATTGTTAGTAGAATCCCTGTTGCAGATAGACCTACTGCTGGTAATTTTCAAAAAAAATTCGTAAGTGCAATGCCTCCGGATATCAATTATGAGTTGAGAAGGGCACATCCCACAGATTTAGTGGATGCACAAAAGAAAGCTATCGAATGTGAAGAAGATTTAATTTCAGCAGGAAAATGGAAAAGAGAGTTACAAAATAAAGGAAGTTCAAGTAGTACCTTGTCATCTGATGAAATGATTCAAAAATTGTCCAATGAATTGGTTGCTATGAAAAGGCAATTACCAGGGTTCAATAATTTTAATCAGCATAATTTTCAGAATATGCCTGGAAGAAACATGGACAATAGATTTCCGCAACTTACAGGCCCTCAACCTAGGTTGCAGATTGAAGCCGCACCAAAAAAAGGAAACATGTGCATGTTTCATTTGACTACAGATCACACTAATGAGAATTGCCCATAAATTGCCTGTATGATGCAGTTATTGACCACCAATGAACTGAATATAGCAGCTCCTGTTGTAGAAGAAGATACATACTCAACTGGTGACTCTAGAAATTTATTTGTGGAGTATGAATCTAATTCTAAATCTAAAGGTGAATGCCATGCTACTATAGATGGAAACTCATATACAGTGCTCACCAGGAATCAGAAATTAAAGAACCAGTCTTTCAGCAATCCTCATAAAAGTGATTCTAGTCCTGCGAGAATCAGTGTTGATACTGATAAGAAGGCATTAAGCTCTCAGCCAAGTAAAGATAAATTATCTTTTGATGTTGTTCAATTCTGTGAAGAATCTAAAATTCAGAATTTTTTTTTGATTATTTAAAATCGCATCCTTCAAAATTTAAAAGAATAGTAGAACGGTGTAAAGGAAATATTTCATAATTAAATAATAGTGCTACTATGGTAGAAGGGGATGAAACATTGACAGCTGATTTGTTTAAAGAAAAAGAATCTATTGTGTTAGCAATGTCACCTAGACAAAAACCTCCTCCCTTCTATGTTTCACTCTATGTTAATGGATGCAAATTAAGTAATTGTATAATAGATTCAGGTGCATCAGATAATGTCATGCCTTATTCTGTAGCTTTGAATCTTAATCTCACTAAGGTGTATGGAAAATTTTATTTGATGGATGCCAAACAAGTTCCTTTAATTGGCCAAATCAAGGATGCACAGGTAGCTTTGGCATCTCATCCTGAGAAGAAACTTTTGATGACTATCCTGGTAGCTGACATTCCGGCAAGCTATGGGCTTCTCTTAAGTAGAAGCTTTTGCAGAGACTTAGGAGGAGAAATAAAGCTGGATTGGTCTCATGCTGTCATACCAATTGGGAATAAGAAAATCAGATTAGAGCCTAAGGAAAAGGCGAAGTATACAGTCATGAAATCACATGATCCTAAGGCTCAAATACTTTATCAAGAACTAAAATTTGGTAATTACATGCTTTTTACTGAAGAATCTCTAAACGGGAATAAGGATGAAGATGGTAATGAAAAGAAATCAGGTGAAGAAAAGGAATTATCAGACTTATGGGTTCTTGAATTTGATGGAAGTTGTTCTTCATTAGGATCAGGTGCAGGTGTTGTATTGATTCCTCCTCAAGGAGAGCCTGAACCTATGGCATTCAAATTAGAGTTTGGAAATACCAATAATACCACTGAATATGAAGCCTTACTACTAGGATTAGCAGCAGTAAAAGAAAAAGGTGTTAAAGTGCTGAAAGCTAAAGGTGATGCAGAGCTTATAGTAAGGCAGGTTAGAGGACAATATTCAGTGAAGAATCATAGATTAAAAAACTATAGAAATAAAGTTTGGGATCAGATAGAAGGTCTGGACGCCTTTTCTATTGAAGCAATACCAAGAGAGCTAAATACCAAAGTAGATTCATTAGCTGTCTCTACATCTTTGTTGTTGCCTCATCCAGACTTTAAAAACAAGAAGTATCAAATTGAAGTTGTATATCGAGCTGCTATCCTAGATAATATAGATTCCTGGCAGGTGTTTGAAGATGACAAAAGCTTGCAATTGTTTCTAGAAAATGGCAAAATCAAGTCTGAATATCAGCATGAAAAAGAGGAAGAAAATTCTAACCATGGAAAGCAATTTGATGAGGTTCAAGTACCAGATGATATCATTCCTCCTTATTTTGTATCTTTAGAGAAGTTGTTTAATAGGCATGATGCTTATGTAAAACAGAAAAGAGCTAGAAAAGGGCCTGATACTGGTGAATATGAAGGAGTAAATATTGGTGATGATAATAATCCCAAGATGATAAACATTGGTAAATGTTGTTCGCCTGAAGAAAAAGAAGCTGCCAAACTGCTCTTTCTAGAATACAAAGATGTTTTCACTTGGAGCTATGAAGATTTGAAAAGCTATGGAGATGGAAAAATAAAACATCATATTCCTTTGAAGCCTGATGCAGTGCCTTTCCGATAGAAGCAAAGGAATTATAATCCTAAAGTTGCAGATGCTATATTCAGGGAGGTGGATAAAATGTTGAAAGCTTAGATTATCTATCCTATCCATCACTCCACATGGATAGCTAATATAGTGCTAGTGCGGAAGAAGAATGGAGAAATTAGGATTTGTGTTGATTTTCAGAATTTGAATCAAGCATCTCTTAAGGATAACTTTGCACTTCCTAATATGGATTACTTGCTGCAGACAATGGCTAGATAAAAAATGATGTCTATGCTTGATGGGTTCTCCGGTTACAATCAGGTTGAAGTTGAAGAAAAAGATCAGCATAAAATGACATTTACTACACCATGGGGTACATTTGCATACCACCAGATGCCTTTTGGGCTCATCAATGCTGGTGCCACCTTTCAGAGATGCATGAGTAAGACATTTGCTGATTTGAAAGATCAAATCATAGTAATATATTTGGATGATCTTACTGTATTTTCAAAGAAAAGAAAGGATCACATTAAGGATTTGAGAAAAGTATTGCAGAGATGTCAAGATGATGGGATTTCCCTCAATCCAAAAAAGTCTGTATTCTGTGTAACAGAAGGAAAACTCCTTGGCCATATAGTCTCTCAAGAAGGAATCAGAATTGATCTGGAGCGTGTTGAAGCCATCAGAAGATTAAGTCTGCCAGTAAATAAAATGGGAGTTAAATCATTCTTTGGCCAAGTTAATTTCCTTAGGCATTTTGTACCAGACTTTGCTGAAACAACTAAATGCATCATAGATATGATGAAAGGTGATTCAAATTTTAAATGGAGTGAAGAAGGTAAGCAGGCTTTTCAAAATATTAAAAATGTCATTGCTCATGCTTCAGTATTATGTCATCTGGATTATAGCAGAGATTTTATTATTTATTGTTATGCATCCGAACATACTTTATTAGCTATACTTATGTAGAAAAATGATGAAGACATACAAGCTCCAATAGCTTTTATGAGCGTTCCTCTGAAAAATCATGAGTTAAAATATTCTCAGATTGAAAAACATGCATTTTCAGTGGTCAAGGCATTGAAAAACTTTAGATTTTACATCTTGCATTCACATTCTGCAGTTTATGTGCCGGATGTAGCAGTTAAAAGTGTGTTGACACAATAAGAAGTGGGATGCAATACCAGAGGATCATGGATAGCAAAAACACAGGAATATGATATAGAAATTCTGCCCACTAAGCTGATAAAGGGGAATGCTCTGTGTAGAGCAATTGCAGAAGACAAAGCTGAAAAAGAGCTGGAAGAATCTGAAGAAAAACAACTAGTCCTAGCTGTGGGTCTTCAGGACATATGGTTTGAAGACATTGCTTATTTTCTAACATATGGAGAGTGTCCAGAAGGCATGACACCAAGACAAAGGAGAAATCTCAGATTGAAGGCAACTAAGTTTATGATTTGGGATGGTAAGCTTTTTAAGAAGGCAATTGATGACACTTTTCTTAGGTGTGTAGATAAGCAACAGCAAGAGAAATTATTGAAGACTTTTCATGATGAGGCCTGTGGTGGGCATTTTTCATCTTCAGTGACAGCATTCAAAATATTGAGACAGTGTTATTATTGGCCCGGTATGTTCAGAGATGCATATGCATGGGTAGCCAAGTGTGAGAAATACAGAATGTTCACTGGATGTCCTCAATTAGCTGCTCTTCCGTTGAAGCCTGTCATCATTGAAGAGCCTTTCCAGCAATGGGGCCTTTATTTCATTGGGCCAATCAATCCAGTATCCAGTGCTAGTCACTAGTATATAATAACTACCACTGACTATTTCACCAAGTGGGTGGAAGCCAAGGCAACGAAGAAAACAACTTCTAAAGTGGTATGTGAATTCCTCAAAGAAAACATACTAGTTAGGTTTGGTGTTCCACTTAAGTTAGTAATGGATAATGCAGCCTATTTTTCTTCAGTTGAGATTACTAGCTTCTATTTTGAATATGGAATCACTGTTAGCCATTCATCAGATTATTTCCCACAAGGAAACGACTAGGCCGAATCTAGTAACAAAAATCTGATCAATATTGTTAAGAAGTTAGTATCAGATAATCAGAAGAACTGGCATAAAAAGATTCATGAGGCATTGTGGGCAGACATGGTAACACCGAAAAGAGAAATTGGTATATCACCTTTTGAGCTTGTTTATGGGACCAAAGAAAATCTTCCTTTACCTTTGGAGCTGGCCACAAATAAACTAAGAATAGTAATTGAAGATGACATTTACAGAGATGGTTTGGAAAAGAGGATCCTCTATCTGAGCAAGCTGGAAGAGGAAAGAGCAGAGATAGTTGATCATATCACTCAACATCAGATGTGAGTGAAGGAGATCTTTGATAAGAAGGAAAGGCCATAGAAATTCATGATAGATGATAGTGTGCTGCTGTGGGATAAACATAATGCTCCTAAAGGAATGCACAAGAAGTTTGACAACCTGTGGAAAGGGCCATTTATGATTTATCAAGCATTGGAAAACAATTCTTTCAAGCTGGCTTATCATGATGGTGAGGTACTACCACTGACCTTCAATGGTCAGGATTTGAAGCTTTATCAAATGGAAAATTGAAAATAGGTAACCCCTGTATTGTACATAGTTGTGTTTGTTCTTTTGTGTTTCCTAGGTTAGCTGCTTTCCCTTGTTTCCTTTCCTTTGTTCTTGTTCCAGTTTTGTTGTGTTGCTGTCCTTTTTATTTACCCTTTGTGAAACCAGAGATTCAAGATTCATTTCTTAAACATGGGAATGTTTAAGTCCCCAGTCAGAGCCAGCTATTGCCCCACTTTTCACCCCATAACGATGCTGTCAAAGTGGAAGGTTTTGATCTCATAGCTATGTTTGGTCATGTCTTAGTCTAGGTCTAAGTCTTTTTAGGTAGTCTTTCTTTGCCAAGTTTCCCTATCATTGCTTTTCTTTCTCTAAGCCGGGTGGGTTGTTCTAAAGGTCTTTCTATATTGGGTAGGTTATAGACCCCAACCCGGCAAAGAAAATGGTGCTCTATTGATGATCTTTTCAATAAGAGGAATGATGTTTGAGTTCCAGACATTCAAAAGAATCAGGAGAGGACTCTTCATGTGATGGATGTTGTGATAGAATCAGCATTGAATCATTCAAATTTCACTTTATATAATAGTGTGTACATTACAAAAAGCAAAGCGTGGACAGTCATGGAATGGATTGCACTGAAGATTATTTGGGATCTTTTTGGACAAGGTTTCATTATGGTAATTTTGAAAGAAGTTCATTATTTAAATCCAATTCACTGGGAGCTTCTTAGTGCAGAGATGATTAAGATTCAATGAAGCCGAACTTTATAGTGTTAAGAGGCATGTGCATAAGTATCATGGTTATTGACTGTGTATGTTTCAAAGAAGTGCTTCTCTTCAAAGAGGTTGCATGATTGCAAGAAATAAAATAGTACCTTGCGATCATGCGACAATATGAAATGGGAGCCCGAGTAGTGGTGAAAAGTCCGACAAGATAGTGGAAGCCATGAGGTCCCCAGATCTATGGTTCCCGCAAGATCACATGACTGAGAAACCAGTCTTGCGATCATGCGAGATGCAGCCACGTGGACTCCTCAGTAGATGCGGGCCCGATTCATATTTTCATTTTGGTCAGAATTGACGGTAGCCTTTCTTTGCGGCATAGCGGGATTGAGACATGTGGAGCAGTGGATCCGAAGGCATTTATACTGTGTGGCGTGCTAAAGAAGAATCAATGGAGGTCGTAAGATTGCAAGACTGAAAGAACTATCTTGCGATCATGCGAGATCTCACCATGTGTTCCAGTGGGCCCGAGAGATTTCATTTGTGGTTGTCATGCCTTGTGCACTAGTTGTTTGCTTAACCCCTTTGCAACTCTTAATGAATCTGTGGTTGCTGCTTTCCCTGAATGATGTCATGTTATCTTGGCGGGATAGCGGGATAAAGACACGTAGCAATTCTGTGTCCGATGAGAAAAGACAAGACAGTTGACAATAGAAAGCATTCCCAAGATCCTTTCACATGTCCAGGTGGGACCAAAGATGCTTAGAGTTGACCAATCATGTGACAATGGGTCCCACGTAGATAGAAAGGTCTGGCGGTTGATAGGTGGATATCCAATGAAAAGGCGAAGGAAAGAGGAGTAGTCGCATGATCGCATAGATTTAAATATTGCTATGTGATCATGTGAGATTGTGCCACGTGTTGGTGGGTTCAAAAGATTTTGTACATAGTTAGAATATTCCTGGTTCCAAATCCATGGTTCCCGCTTTGCCGTTGTGGGAAGGAATATGCTTTGTGGTTTAGCGGGAGGTGGACACATAGCCCGTGGGTCCGAAAGAGTGGTAGATACTTAATCGACGGCTTCCCACTTTGCCGCTATGGTGTGGGAGATTCTATGTGATCATGTAGGATCATGCCACGTGTACTCGCTCACTCAGTTAGTGTTTTATGCGATAAGATGAAATGAAAGCTTGGGAAAATGGGAGTGTGTTTTGCTGGGACCCACGAGGGCCAACAATGCAAGTGCGATGATGAGATTGAATAGTTATTAAATATTGTGCCATTCATAGAGTGGTCGCATGATCGCATGAATTTAAAAATATGTTATGCGATCATGCGAGATGCGGACGCATGGTGGTGGGTCCCAAAGACTCATCGGTGGAGGTGAATCTATGGTCCCCATTTTCCCTTGATTGGGAGGAAGATTCTTAGAGGCAAAGCAAGATTTCATCACATGGTTTGACACCTGAGCTTGGCATAAAAGAAAAGATTATTAAATGAAGACAAAGAAGAGGTTTGGTACAGTGCAATGGTTGAACATTTATAAACAAGAAATATGTCACTCTAATCAGGGGATTTGAGTTATGTCAGATTCATTTCAATAGCACAAAGAGTGAATGTTGGTAGTGATATTTCCTTCATGAGTACTAGCATGCAGCTATCTAGTGTCATTTCCATTTTATGATTCATTAATTTTGATGTTTTATTGTAAATCATATTGGATTGATGAAGTCTTTTCATTTCACCTTCTTGAAGGTGAATCAGATGAAGAGTCAAAGTCATTTTGGCTCCTTCTTGTTGTAATTTTGAGAGCATTTGTCCTAAGTCCTTTCAAATTTCAGAAGTTGAAACACCTGGCATTCTTAGGAAGGCCGTATGATGTAATCTCTATAATACTGTTGTAAAAGTAAATGAAAAGGTTGGCAAAATTGTTGGTGTAAGAGACTTGATGTTGCAAAGACAATTGAAAGTGTTTTATGTCAATGATTTTCTATTCCAGTTAGCTGTTGGTTGTTAATTCTATGATTCTTTCTCTTAATCTGAGTTGCAGTAGGAAGGAAAGGATGTTTCATTCCTTTGTTTTGAGGATGTGAATGAACCTCAGTAGGATGTGCTGTGGGATATTTGGAGAAGGATTCATTAGAAGTTTTCATCATTTCATTTATATCTCTGTTAATAGTTGTTGTAGATTAGTTAGTGCTGAGTGTATGAATTCATAAGATGTGTGAGTTCTACAACTTGGTTCTTAGATTAGAAAGCTTTCCTTGCCTGGATTAAGTCCTATTTAGGCTTAATTTGGTTTGCCTCTTCTACTCTCGGGTTAAGAGCATACCCCGCATTAGTTTTAGGAACAAAACATAATTCCTTGAATACCATTCACATAGGGAGCTGTACCTACCAATTCAGAGAAAAGCCGGTAACCAGAAAATGGCTTTTCAACTGTTGTAACTAGATATTGTTCATCATTGGGGCATTAAGAGTTATTTCCATAAGAAACAAGAAAGGACAAATCTATTTACTAACATATATATCCCTCTAGATCTCTTCCTCTTTCCATATTTCAAACATAGCATGACCTTGATGGAATTCATAAATGATATTAATAATAATTTTATCCTTGTACTTTGTTGTGAATAATTATTATTTATTTATCGATAATAGAAATTGTCATTCAAACCACCAAGATTCAATTAAATTTAAAATGTTCTTATTTAATTATAAATAAATATAAAATATATTTCCATATAAATTTATTTCATATTAATTATAGATATTATCTTGCATATAACTTTTATATATAATAAGACTAGTTTTCTAGACAATATTAGATGAACTATAAACTTAAAAGAAATTTTTACATTATAATATTAAATAAATAACATCAAGATAAAAAATCTCACTCTTTTATTGTAACTCTAAAAGTCTTTTTCTTTTCTTAAGACTATGAGTATATTTATACTATGCCCAAAAAACCATCTAAAGAATTGATATTCATTGCATTTTCTACATATTCAAAGATGAGGTTTATGTGGGCAAGCTTAATTATATAAATAATATTTTTAATATACCTTATTATTAAGTATGTACTCATTTATTTATTTAATGGAATGATTGTTTCAAAGGAGAAGAAAATGACACATGCAAAACTAGAGAAGCTTATAGAAGCATAAGTAAATAAATCGGTCAACAAGAGAATTTCTATTATCTTGCGCATTTTAACCTTCACCACATGTCCTCCAAGCACATCATTACATAATACCACCATTCATTTAATAAATTAGATATTTTTTAACCAATTTACACATCTAAGCAGTTGCAAAGCATCTCTTTCAACTTGCACCCAAAAAGAGGTGCACGGGTTATGCCAATAGAAAATTATATTTAAATTAGTATAACAAGGACACATCCTTTACTATCTATATAATGTTATAGTACAAATGTATAAAGATACATATATATTTTTTGAAATAATTTTTATATTAAAAATTTACTTCTCAATTACATAGTGCCCAAATTTTATCCATCTTCACATTTGAGAATAAAGGTTTCTTAATTCTTAATAATAATTTTTTAATATTGTACTATGATATATTAACATACTTAATAATCAATCTGAAATAGCATTCCATGTTACTTGTAATTTACAACTATCTAAATATTCAAGAGATGTGACCAATGAAATCATGATGTTCATAGATATGGAAATAATAATTTTATTTGAAGACTTTTAATTGGAAAGTAAATTTGAGAAGCATTTAAAATGTTCATTAGAAAAAATAAATATTTAAAAATAAGCTTATCTAAAAAAATAGATTCATCACATATGTAAGTAAGAAAAAACTTCATAATCAACTAAAATATTGACACAAGTAAACAAAAATAATTAAATTTATAATTAGCCAAACTTTTTTTAAAGGGAGATCTATTTCAAATAACAATTGATAATGATGGGAACAAGGTCAAATGGTTTGTGATAATGTGAGCCCTAAAGTACACGGCTTAAAAAAATTTGATATTGAAATCACGATATTTAATTTATTATATATAATATATATTCTTTTTATTTTTTAAGTATATCTTATAAGGAAATAAACATGAACAAGAAATCAATAGCCCTATAAGGAAAATCAACTTGACAAAGGCAATGCCAATAGTTTAAATGCAAATGAATGCTGGTAATTACTGAGTTGTACAATGATTTTTATGGAAGTGATTTGTAGTAGTTCTAAGACTTGATTTGGTTGAAACTTATGAGAGTATTGACTAAGAATGAATGCAAGGAAGGCACTTTTAAATATTTGGAATGAAAATTTAAAATAGAATAAATATGTTTTATAAAATCTTTGTAGAGCGAGATATGAAAAAGTTCAATAAAAGGATTCAACAAAACAATTTGTCTTAACAAACAAGAAAGAGTTATTTTCCTAATTAGAATTCTATTACGCTAAAGAGGAAATCATTTAAAGTAAAAATCTACATGAAATGAAGAATACAATAATAAAACCTATAGTCCAAATAAAAATTCGCACACAAACCAAAACCCAAGAATTCAATGACAAAGATCACTATAAAAAAAACAATACATAATACTATTGATAATTAATTTGTTTTAAAATGCTATGGAATAGTGTGTTGTAATAGTTGTGAATTTATCCTACATCAAATCCTTCAAAATGCTCTAGAATAGACATTTTTAGGTAGTATTGAAGTCGACAACTACAGAGAATATTTGAGAACAAATCAAAGTAAAATAGGTAGTTATTCATCTAGATTGATCCACACACTTCCAATTTCATGGTGGCTTTGTGAAATGGTAAGTAAACTATTTTCCATTCATACACAAGTTGCAACAATTCAGATTTTGACCTAACCAATTCTTTTTGCCATGCTATCATACTCCCGACCTGTGCCAATTGAACCAGGTATGGACGTCTATCAAAACACAATAGAAGATGTTTTGTTCATACATTACATTTTGAAATTCCCTGGTACATGTGTAAGCGTAGAAGAGGCACAAGAACTGTCAAACATGATGCCTCGAAGAAATGTGGTCTCATTGAAGCATGCAATTGCAATATATGCACAAATGAGTTTCATGAAATGAATTCAAAAAAATTCAATCAGATGTAACTAACATATATAAAGTTGGATTCCACACTTTACCATTATCCTCCCTTCCTGTGCCAAAATGAGAGCTTTGGAATGGTGTATGGACATCCGTCACAGGATGAAGGAAATTTTGTCAGACATAGTTGCAACTACGTTGGTAGACATGTATGTAAAATGTGGAAGAATAGACAAGGCACCTAAACTATTTGCTGGGAATGCCTCAAAGAAATGTCATATTAGGGGATGCTCATTGCAGTTTATGAACAAAAATAGTTTTTCTTGAAAGAATTCCTCATGCTCGGAGAGTCTCCAACTATTTTCCCTAGGAAAAGCTGAGGTGGAGAGAGAATTAAAGGAGTTGATGGAAGGAGAGAAAGAGAGGAAGGTGAGGATGAGGGCGGGAGAAGTGAAGAAGTGTCATAATAAAAAAATCCTCCTTAATCTGTGACAATAACGAAGACTTTGATGCTAGATTTTGGGGATTGTGCCTGCAAATGGGGGAGATTTAATATTTTCTTATCTTTAGTTATCCTTGCTCGAATTTCCCATCAGTGTCATTGACAACACAATACAGTTTTTGCGAGATCTTTATGTAAGAGGAAAAGAGACGCAAATTGGGGAGAGTAATAAATTCATTTTTTGACTCTTTTGTCAGTCCTCAAAACGTGCTTCTCACCAGTCAACAATCTGGTGCTATATATATGTGAGCCACACAAAATTAAAAGGGAGATTATTTTTTTGAGAAAAGACTGGCACGCACAAGAAGGGAGAAGAGAAGAAATTCAAAAGAGAAGGAAAGAAGCATTGCTAGAACTCTAGATTTTTAAATAAAATCAGGTTCCTTTCTCAATTCGAATTTTTCATGTACAAGAAAATTGTAGAAATTAGTATTGTGTGTTCAGAATAATATTTTTACTTCTGAAATTATGTGTTTTTCTTGTAGAAAAGTGGTTTTAAAGATCTGTTTATGTAAAAAAAATATTAGGAAAGGAAGAAATAGGGAAATCATAACAGTTAAGAATAGAACAGTGAATCTATTATTTATAGGAAGAGATATTAAGATTAGAAAAGATGAGTAGTTTTAAAATTCTAAATTATTCTTATTGAAGAAATTATTTTGCAAAATTATTAGAAGAAAAATAGAAGAACTAAGTTCAAGAAATTATTGAAAAGTTTAGTGAAACTCTATTTTCTGAATTTGCAATTTCCAGAATGATTTTAGAGACATAGAAAAGAAAAAACCATATTTAGACGTAAACACTTTCATTATAAAATTACCCTCGTTTGTAAACCATATTTCAACACAACAATAGAAGATGAATTGAGTGAATTGTTGAATGATGTTCTTTAAATCTGAAAATGGTTATTATTTTTGGATTTAAAAATATGGTGGATTTTGTTGACTTATGTTCTAGAAAACAAAGTTACCGATTAGTGCTTTAAATCTGCTCAAAATTTACATGTATCTTCCAATAAGAAATAGATCCAAAGATCTGATTTTTCTTAGATAGATATAAATCTTTCTTCATTAATTTTTTTTTGGAACAATATGTATGTTAACATAATTTTAAATTGAGACTCTAAACTTATTTCTTATCTTGTAACTTCAACATGATTACCAAAAGATGAAATTTATAAATATTAAATTACCTATTTTTCAAGAATGAATTTTAAATTTTATTTTAATTAATTTCTAATAAAAGGAAAATAGACCATATTCTAATTTGACTACATGGTCGTTTTCGTTGAAAGAAAAAGGGTAAATTAGAAATGGAATTGCTTGAATTTTATGATATTTCCATCTTACTTTTATATTGAGAAAAGTTATCTTGGGGAAAGGGTGTCGAATATGGGGAAACAAAGAAGGGTAAATACTACTTTCTTTTACCTGCTAGTAGAAATGTGGTGTAAAATACTTAGGCCTAAGCTATGTAAACACATAATGGAATTTGTGTTGGTTATTTATTTTCTCTCTGCCATATCCGTGTCAGTTCTACTTTATGTATGAAAAGTAGTTAGTTCACAACTTGCACCAGCTTTCTTTCTGATCCATCAGTGCCAAGTTGATAGATCGCTCGAGTAGGGTTGGTGTGCTCTTCATTTTACGATGAGTCCTGGGGGAGCTAACCACTTTGTGGTTGGGCGGAATAAACGTCTGGATCACATTTTCATCTGTAGATTGCAGATGGACAACTGATTGTCCGATGGCATAGGAGACAGGAATATGAGGATGGATGAATGATATTTCGATGACATATATTTATGGATATATTGTATCATTTTCAACCTTACAGACATGTACTCTATTTTATTTGTATCTATGTACTTTGATAATTTATGTGGGATAGTATGGTCAACATCCCTTATGTATTATTTACTCATGTTGTACTATTCGACAGTATGGTTGAATTTTATCTATTGTGTTGAGGATATTTGACATTCTCTTAGATTATTGTAATTTCATTTTGTAATGCCCAAAAATACTAGATAAAACACAACAACAATTTTTTTTTGAAAGTACACTAAACAACTATAAGATTTCCACAACATCATTGTTGCGAAGCCTAGGACATAAAGACTAGTCACCTATCATCACATAAGGGAAATCATGGCATTCGATGGCATGCCAACATCCCTTATTCGACGAATGACATTAGGCTCAACTTAAAAATCCTTACTAGGTTTTGAACATATGAGAAGCCCATAGTTAAGACTAGGTTCAAAAGAAAAGGAGTCTAAAGCAATTCTATAACCATAGTAATGTTTCTTCAAAGGTTAATTACATGGTTACTAGGGTTACTAAATAATCTCAAAGGTTGATAAAAAATTATGACAAGTTAACGCGTCACCTAGGCATCTTATTTAATTAATCTTACCCTTAAGGGGTTTTCTATAGAATTAAAATGATTTTCCCCTTAAACCTAATATTAAAGGAAGTTATATATGTCATTAATTATTTAATCTTTAATTTAAAAGAAAATACACAACTTAAAATTTAACATACTAAATTTCCATACCCTACTTCCCAATTTATCCATTTATACAATTTAATGAAAGACTAAAAGAAAATGTCATAATCGACATTATTTTCCTATTTAATTTCAATAACATCTATTTATCAAACTTAAAGCGTACAATAAGTACTAGATCATAATTTAACGAAATTATTTAAAATTCCTTAAACCAATATTATTAAACGAATATATCAAATATATTTAGCCCACATAAACCTTATAAATTAAAATTTTTAAAATAGTTCATTAATACAAATTTTAAATAAGGACTAGCACTAATTTAAGATATTATATCAACTAAAATAATTCCCTACTATTCCAAAAATCCAAGGAACATTCATTTAATATTTTTTTAAAAAGAACCTAAAGTTTAACTATAAATTAAATACGGAGATCACAATATCCATTACATAAATTCAATTAATCTTTTGCTTAAATATTACAAATATGAATGCTCAAATAACATATAGTAATAATAGTGTAAAATACTAACAGAAAATAAATAAAGAAATCATATTGGCATTTTCCAAACCCTAATCTGAAATTAGGGTTGGGGCCACTTTAAAACATGAGAAAACCCTAATCTCTATCATTTGTGCATTGTAGGTATAGTGGAGCATGATCTGGAGTGAGAGATTTTTCTGTGTTCTCTCATGAGAATAGGTATGTATATACACACCTATGGTGTGTATATACACACTTTTTTTCTTAAGAGGAAATTAGTGTGTCCATCTACATGGGCTTCAACAAGCATGCTGCTCAAAGATCTTTTGAAGATCTTTGTGATCTTCACCAGTATTATCTTTTTTTTTTGTCTAAGAGTGCTAGGATTTATGTATTTTTTTTAAGATCCATTTTGTCAGAATAGATCTATTTCTTTTAGTAAATATGTATCAAATACAAATATATATATATATATATATATATATATATATATATATATATATATATATATATATATATATATATATATATATATATATATATATATATATATATATATATATATATATATATATATATATATATATATATATATATATATATTTAAAACCTTGTATATAGGTGAGGGTTTTCGAGCGGGGTCTCCGTCGTGAGCAAGAGGGCCGCATCCTTCGGCCCTTAGGGTGGGAGGCCACGTAAGAAGCTCCACCTGTGGTGCTACAATGCAACACCACCACGGGTGCTACATTCCAACACCACCGTGGTGCTGCTGTGCAGCTCTGCAGGGGCCCACGAAAGGTAAAACCCCCGCGCAAATGGAAGAGAGGGAGGGGGTAGGGTTTCGACCCTCCCCCTAATTTTTTTTATTTAATATATATTTTTTTAAATATGCATATTATATTATATGTTATATTTACTAATATATATATATATATATATATATATATATATATATATATATATATATATATATATATATATATATATATAAAATATTATATATATATGATCGAAAATGGACCATTGGAAACCTGGGCCATCACTCAGGCCCGCGTGTTGGTCAGGGGTTTCAGATCGCTTTCAAGGGGGTTTTTGGAACCATAAATATTACAATGGAAGGGCCCCTTTTCAGAGACATGCAGGTACGGAGTACAGAGACGTCAGGCGTCAGTCTCATCCTTTTGAATAGCAAAGGTATGCGAATGACTCCAAGGGTAGAAGGCAGGACCGATCCTGGCGTGATCAGAAATATTTCAAGGTGGATAGGTCTTTTGGGCATAGGAGCAAAGGAAATGGCTTTAGCAGTCACTTAGTAAGATGCTTCACTTCTACGGCCCTAGGGGGACATGTGGATTTCAGTTAGGTGGTGCAAAATTTTTGGAGACCGAAGATTGCAGTGGACCAGGAAAAAATAAAGATGTGGAACCGACGATTCAACACTGTAGAGTGGTGGGTTTGAATATTTCAAATTCAGTGGTCTTGGAAATGGTAAGTTTTTTGAAAGACCGTGCTTTTTTCTTAAAATGGGGAGGAGTGTGGCCTGCAGTTAGCAAGATTAAGTCTTGGTGTGAGGGTCAGTGGGGTTCTATTAAAGACCTTAAAGTGTTAGAGAATGGGTTTATGGTTGTGGTCCAGTGGATAGCTCCCATGATAGAGATTGGATATTAAGTAATGGGCCTTATTTCTTGGAAGGGAAAGGTTTTTATCTTAAGTAATGGGTTCCAAATTTTGATCCGACAAAGGAAACCATCTTCACTTTTCCAATCTGGGTAGGTCTTAGAAACCTCCCTCAGGAATATTGGAATGCTGAGACCTATCAATGCATAGGGAACAAGCTGGGAACTTATGTTAAGGCGGTGGAAATAGTTGATAGGGCTTCTCTTTAGATATTTCCAAGATTATGCATCATTTGGAACAGTTGTCACCCGCTATCGGAAATGGTAGAGTTAGTCACTACAGAAGGGGTTTGGCATCAACCTCTGTCTTATGAGGAGGAGCTTTTGTTTGTGAAGTGTGTTTGAGTGAAGATCATGAATCCTCAGGATGTCAGGATATTGCTAAAAGCAAAGGGAAGGGCCTGGAGGAGGCTAAGTTATTAAATCAGGCTTTGAGGTTATCAGAGAAGTGAGAGTTAGCTCAGGAACGGACATGCACTGATTTATTAGCTTTGGCAGTAGCTTAAAAATGTCAAAGTATTCTTGGCCTTCGGGTTAATGAAATTGTGAACCCTGGGGTAACTGAGGTTGAGATTGAAGATTTGGCTGGGAATGACCATCTTGTTTAGGATAATGCACATAACCATATTCAAGAACTAGTGCCTTTATCCTTGGATGGATGCTTGGGTATTTCTGAAGCTCTGGAAAAAAGTACAAAGGATTTAAGGCCATTCTTATGAAATGAGGAAGTTGGACTATCCTCTACGGTGGAAGGGTGTGTCCTACGAGAGGAGCATGAGGGTCATTGTGATGGTATTCCACTGGATGATCTTGATCTCCCTTATTTGGTGACTGAGGGTAATGGTGTCCCCGAGGAGAAGGTTTTTAAAGACATCCAAATCTCCCCTATCCACAACCTTGATTTTGGCCAAGACTCAAGTGAGGTAGAGTCATATTCTAAGATGGAGAATGAGTTAGGATTGGAACATGAGGAAGACCTTCTTGGTTTAGATGGCCTGCAAGGACTCTTGGAGATCAGAACGCTTTCTCAATCGGAGGCCACAATTTCAAAAGTCAGGATTGGTGAATAGAGGAAAAAAGGGTCTAAGTCCATCAAGTCTTTGATCCAAATGGCTGGGAGTGTAGCTGGTCAAAGCAAACTGAGATCGAGAAGAGAGTATGTCTCTTCCTGAAAGCAATGAGGTTGCTTTCGTGGAATGTTAGAGGCTGCAATGCCTATGACAAGCTTCACTTGATCAAGCGTGGACTAGATCAAGCAAGGCCTGATGTGGTGATGTTTCAAGAATCTAAGTTTAAGCAAGAGAGTCTAGATTGGTGTAGTCATTGTTTTCACAGTTGGAAATGCTCTTGGGTCCCTGCGGTTGGGGCTTCTGGGGGTTTGGGTGTTTTGTGGAAAGAAGAAGTGGTGATGTTGGTTGTGATGCAGCTTAACCCGCATTGGCAGTTGTGCAAGGTGACTTCAAAATAACTCCATGTGTCTTTCAATCTCATTAATGTTTATAGACCTACTCAGGATAGAGAGAAGTGGGTGGTGTGGAGAGAGCTCACAGATTTGTTGGGATTGCTAACTGATGAATTGGTGGTGCTTAGAGGGGATTTCAATGCGGTTCTATGCCCAACAAAGAAGAAAGGGGGCAGGGGATGGATGCTTCCAAGTCAGATTGATTTCAATAAATTTGTGGTAGATAATGGTCTTTTTGATGTTCCCTTCAAGAAAGGGGAGTTTACATGGACTAATAGAAGAGCTGGTTTTGTTCATATTGCTAAGAAGCTAGATAGGTTTTTGATCTCTGGGGATTTATCCAAATTTAATTCGGTCATGGATGCGGTCATTCTGCCCATTCATGGTTCAGATCATTTCCTAATTGCCTTGAATATGTAGGCATAATCAACCCCAAATCGTTGCCCCTTTAAATTTGAGGCTATGTGGTTTAGATTTGAAGGTTTTAAGGATTTAATTGGCAATGGTGGCTTCATTCTCTAGGGTGTGAAGGTAATTTGGCTTTCTCCTTTTTTAAAAAATTACAGTTTGTTAAAGAGCAGCTTAAGATTTGGAATAGGGTTCACTTTCAAAATCTATTTTCAAGAAAGTTTTTGGTGGAGGAGGCTTTAAAGGCTTTAAATGAAAAGGCCATTAGCTAGGGGATGGGGGATGTGGATTTTGAGGAGGAGAAAAAACTTAGTCAGGAGTATGCGGAGGTCCTTGCAATGGAGGAAGTGTTTTGGAGGCAAAAATCTAGGGAAATGTGGTTAGCCGAGGGGGACAAGAACACCAAGTTTTTTCACAATTCGGTTAAGGTGTGAAGGACATGAAATAACATTTTCTCTATTGCTGATAAGAATGTGAATGTGAGGGAGGATCTTGTTGACATTAATAAGGTGGAAATAGAATTTTTTAATGATCAGGGATAACATCTCCCTTGTCCTCCTTTGGTGGAGGAGGAGCTTTTAAACTATATTCCATGCAAGGTGTCTGTTAACCAAAATAAAATGTTGATGGACCCTGTTTCCTTGGCAGATGTAAAAAGGGCTTTATGGGGGTTAGGCAGAGATAAGGCACCTGGGCCTAATGGTTTCCCGACCCTATTTTTTTAGGAGTCCTGGGACTTGATTGGGAAGGATATTTGGGCAGTGGTTGAGGAGTCCTGGAAAGGAGGATTTATTCTTAAAGATTTTAATAACACTTTTATCACCCTTATTCCCAAGCGGGATAAGGTGGTTTCCTTTGATGATCTTCAGCCTATTGCCCTCTGCAACACTATTTATAAGGTGATTTCTAAGGTGATAGCTAATCGACTGAAGAAGGTGTTAGAGGTGGTCATTTCTTCAGAGAAGAGTGGTTTTTCTCCGGGGTGATCTATTTATGAAGGTGTAATTATTGCTCATGAGTTGATTCATTCAATAAGAGTGAACAAATTGGAGAAGATGATGGTGAAGCTGGATATTAAGAGAGCTTATGATGAAGTTGATAGGGACTTTTTGATCAAGGTATTGCTAAAGTTTGGTTTTGATCAGCATTGGGTCTCTTGGGTGAAAAGTTGTATTTCCACACCTTGCTTCTCGGTGTTGGTGAACAGTAGCCCTCAAGGTTTTTTCTCCTTGGAAAAGGGAAAATGTCAGGGGGATCCCCTCTCCCCCTTCCTCTTCATAATTTTGGCTAAGGTTCTAGGGAGATTGATCTCTTCTAAAAGAAGAGCTGGCACTTGGAAGGGGGTGATGGCAGCTGCAAGAGTTGAGGCTGTTACTCATCTTCAATTTGTGGATGACACCTTTATAGCTGGTGATGCTTCAGAAAGAGAGGCTAGAGTCATGAAAAAGACCTTGGATTGTTATGGTTTGGTCTCAGGCCAGGTTATAAATTGGCATAAATTTGAGATTTTCTTCTTTAATACTCCTCTTTGTACATAGAGATCGATCTACAGAATTCTTAATATTAAGATATGGTCTCTACTTGGGAAATATTTGGGTATACCCCTGTTTCAAGGTAGGAATAAAGCTGTGTTGTGGAAGGATTTATTATCTAAATGCTTGCGGAGTTTGGATGGCTGGAAGGGCAAATGGCTTACTGCTGCTGGATGCATCCTTATGCTTAAAACTGTTGTGTCGACAGTGCCTATTTTCTCTATGTTATGTCTGAATATCCCCAAAAAAGTGACAGGTGTGATTGAATAGAAATTGAGAAAATTCTTCTGGAGTGGTTCTTCTTCAAATAGGAAATTACCTATGCTAGCATGGAGGAATATTTGTCATCCTAAAGCATATGGGGGGGCTAGGTTGAGAGATTGGAATGTTATGAACATAACTCTAGGTGCAAAGCTCTGTTGGCAGATTTATAAGTGCCCCAATAAGTTATGGGTGAAGATCCTTAAAGAAAAGTATTTAGATAATGGGTGTAATGAGAGGATTTTCACAATCAGGAATCCAATTAGTGGTTCATCTATATGGAATTTTATTGTCTCTTGTAGGCATGTTATCACAGATCACATCTCTTGGTAGATTGGGAATGGTGCTAAAGCTCTTTTTTGGGATGACTCGTGGAATGGATATCCTGGGTTGAGAGAGGATGTTAGATATAGAGATTTGGTGAATGTTCTGTGTGTTAAATGGGGATGCTGGGTTAGGGATTATTTGAGGTGGTAGAATAATCTTGGTGGGGGTTGCTGGATTTGGAAAGATTTTAGGGTGGATGGTCTCACAAAGGCCCAGTAATGTTTACTAAGGGATTTAGTTTTGAAGAGAGAAGTGTGTGTTGTGGATGAGGAAGACTTGGTTTTTTGGTGTGGGTCTTCCTCCAGGGAGTACTCTGTTAAATTGGGGTTCAAATTTCTCTCTTTGGAAGGGGGAGATAGATTCGAGGTGGCTGACTTATGCTGGAATAATGATTGCCTTCCAAAAGCAGGGGCATTTTGTTGGTTAGTAGTCCAAAATAGATTTTTGACTACAGAAAGGAGGAAGAGGTTGGGTTTTTATGGCCCAACTAAATGTGCTATGTGTGACTGTCAGGAAGAGTAAGTTGATCACCTTTTCTTGAGCTATTCTATAGCAAAACAATGCTGGCTGATGGTCCAGTAGAAACTTAATTGGTTGGGTCCTTGGAGGTCCAATTTAAAGGACTTCTTTGGCAGTTGGCCTCAGGTTAAGATGAAATCTCTTCTGTCTAGTTTATGGGTGATCAATCCTTCTTTGGTGGTGTGGGAGATTTAGAAGGAGAGGAATAGGCATATTTTTTAGGATACTGCAGAGCTTATGGATAGGCTTCTTTGGAGAATTGAGTAGGCAATCTCAAAGGTAATGAACACTGCTCTTCTAAGAAGATCCTCTAGGAATTTACTCTTTACTAAAGATGATGGAAGACTATTAGATAGATGGACAGGGATTAAGCTAAGGTATGCCCACACTTGCTCTAGAAAGGTGGGTAAGCATAAGGAGAAGGAGAAAGTTTTTTGGAAAGCTTCAGGTAGAGGTTGGGCCAAGGCAAATTTTGATGGAGCCTCAAAAGGGAATCTTGGTCCATCTGGTGTAGGATTTATTATTAGGGATGATATGGGTTCGGTTTTGGCCTTTGGCTCTAAACATTTATCTAATGGAACGAACAATCTAGTTGAAATAAAGGCAGCTTTATGGGCAGTGGAATGCTCAAGGATTGCCAATGTGTCTAAGTTACGTTTGGAGGGGGATTCGTTAATTATTGTGGAAGCAATTAGACAGGGTAAAGTGGTGGCTTGACATCTCAGTAACTATGTGAAACGCATAAAAGTTTTGTTATTAGAGCTTGATGATTTTAAGATTAGCCACATTAGAAGAGAGGGAAATGGAGAAGCGGATTCTCTTTCAAAATGCACAGTGAATTTGGAACCTATTGGGTGTCAAAATTTTGAATTATGTGACCGTTGGGAATTCTTAAAAGAATGGATCCCACTCGATTCTTGAAACAACTCTTGTTAAAAAATTGTTTTATTTGGCCTAAAGGGTGGTTGACATGGGAGGGTTGAGCTGAGGATGACATCGGCAACAAATGATGTAATGAAGTGGTTCTATCGACGAGATTGTTTTTATGATCGGCAGCGTGGTGGATGTAGTTGGATGATGTTTTTGCAGGGTACGATGATGTTTGGAGCGTGTGTAGTTTTTTTAAAAGGTGTGATGCAGGGGGGGTTTTTTCATTTGGAAGTGATTGCGAAGGGCAGGCAATGGAGCCTACCTTTACTTTCAAAATAGGCCTGCAACAGAAAGTGCTCTTTGGTCCTATGGCAGATTTACGTTTGAAGTGTTTGCTTCAATTCCTGTCAATGGGTGTGATAAGGGCGGTCCAGCATACTTTGGGGCCGCTTTTTCAGGAGGCTATGCACCATTAGAAGGTAAACGTAGACATAGCTACAATGGTTTTGGCATGGGGACTGGAGTTGGATAAGGAGGAGGATTTGGTGAAGTGGGTGGTGACATCCTTATTTCCAAAAGAGCTTATTGTTGGTTTGGATTCCCTGTTAGAATGGGAGTTTATTGGATTTAGGTTTAATTATAGTGAATGTTTTGTGGACCCTGTGGAAGGATGGTCAAAGGGGGTGTTCTCTTTTCTTTGGGGGCCCTCAAACGTGGATAGAGTTGCTTATAGGAAGAAGATTGCAGTAGAATGGGAGCTTTTAAAAGAGGAAATCAAGGAGTTTGAACATGCAGGGTGACACAAGTTGCTAGGGTTCTTAGTGGGTCTTCCTCGCAGGCACCGCTCTGCTACCCCGCGACACAAAGGCCGTGTAGTGTGTCTAGTCAGGGCTTAGCATGCTTCAGTTTCCGCGGGCTTCTACTTTTTTGGCAATGTTTTGGTGTTGGTTTTGTGGTCGCGGCAGAATGAATATTGACAGTAGTTATTGCGCTCCTTTTTGATAGTGCAAAGACTTGTAGATGATGTAAATGCAATATCTTATAGCACAATGTTATGGTCTGTAAATATCAATCAACTATCGATCATATTGTAATTTCTGTTTCAATTAATAAAATATTATTATTATAGAGCAAAATAAAATAAAATATTATATATATATATATTCAATTTTTTTTTTAAATATGTAAAATTTAATATGTACTATATACAGTAATGTATGTATATATATATATATAAGTATATATATAAGTATATATATATATATATATATATATATATTAGTATATATAATATACATATATATTTATTTTGTAAAAAAAAAAAAGAACAGTAATAAATTTATATGATGTTTAATATTATGTAGAGATTTTATGATTAATAATTTGTATGTATACATGTATCTTCAATAGATGTATGTATACATAACATAATTTTATAGAAGGTATTTTCTTCCACTGTCAAAAATCTGCACAGGTTTAACAATTTTCTTACACAGTATTATTAATCTAATAATGTTCTTTTGTGTATTTATATTATTTCTCTTTTTTTTATTCTTTTCCTTTACCAATAATTAGATCAAGCTTATGAGCACCATTTTAAGAAATTTTTATAACTTTTAATTATTGTTCAGTTTCCTCTGTGCAACCTAATAATCCTACTTCACATAAATTTCACAAGTAAAATATATATGATCAGACTACTTTCCAGTTCAAGTTTAAATTTATATTACTTTCCTTTACAAACAGAATTTTCTAATTCACATTGGAAAACAATAATTCAGTGATCCATTATATGGAAAAATTTAAACTAAAACTTCTTTCTTAATAATACAAAAATCAGGAAATTAAATTTTCATCCTAGGTAAAATAGAATCCTCAATAATAAATGATTTTTTCTTTACTAGCTTAGCACTAATCAAACTATAGTATAACCATTTTCTAATTTCCAGTCCTATTCTAAAATAGCAACAAAGATTTAACTTTCAAATTTAAATAAAAGATTATTATCCTTATAACAAATAGAAACCTCTATTTGAAAATTACAAGCAATAATTCTATTATCTTTCAAGTAACAATTTTGGTTTCTAAATACATAAAGTACATTCTAATTTCCAAGATAATTGAGAGTTGAAATAATCATTCCTAAGTCTTTTACACAACTCCTCTCTTCAGACAAAGGATAGGATAAAGGAGGATCTGATTGGGGTTCAGGAGGAGATTCAAAATGAGGGATATGATGAGGAAAGAATGAAAGTTGAAAAGGTCATTCTGGCTGATCTTCACAACATTTTCAGCAAGGAGGAAATGTTCTGGAGGCAGCGATCCAGATCTGTGTGGCTTAAGGAAGGGGACAAAAACTCAAGATTCTTTCACCTCTCTACTATGAAGCATAGAGCTACCAATAGAATCAGTCTTATCAAAAAGAGGGATGTGTCCATAAAAGATGATAAGGAGATAGCTCAGGAAGCTATCAATTTTTTCTCTTCCTTTCTCTCTAAAGAGAGTAATCTAGGGATTGAGGATCAGAGGAGTATTTTCAATACCATCCCCAGAGTCATTAATTCTAGTTAGAACAGAGCTCTCACAACAATTCCTGAGATGGAGGAAATCAAGGTGGCGGTCTTCTCTTTGCCTGCAGAAAAAGCCCCTGGCCCGGATGGATTCCCTACATTCTTCTTTCAAATGTACTGGGACATTCTTAAAGAGGATCTTGTTAAAGCTATGCAAGAATTCTTTGGTGCCAAGAGTCTGCTCAAAGAGATTAATGCCACCTTCTTGGCTCTCATTCCTAAAGTCCCAGGTGCGGATTCTTTTGACTCTTTTAGGCCTATTAGCCTTTGCAATTCTCTTTACAAGATCTTTTCTAAAGTGTTAACTACAAGAATGTTAAAAATCCTTCGGGAGATAATTTCCCCGCAATAATTGGGCTTTGTCCGAGGTAGACAAATCCTGGACTCTATCATTGTTGTTCATGAGATTATTCACTCTTTAGAGGAAGGAAAAAAGGATGGCTTTTTGATCAAGCTTGATTTGTCTAAGGCCTATGACAGGGTGGATTGGGTGTTCCTGGATCAGGTTTTGCATAGTTTTGGTTTTAATGACAACATTCAGAAAATTATTTCTCAACTGATCTCCACTCCCACCTTTGTGGTTATGATCAATGGTTCCCCCACGGATTTCTTTAAATCCTCCAGAGGACTCAGGCAAGGGGACCCCCTCTCTCCCATTCTCTTTATTATTCTGGCTGAATGCTTGGGCAGAGTGATCCTTGATAAAAGGAGTAGAGGTGAATTATTTGGTTTGAAACCCTCATCAGGACCCCTGATCTTCAATCATCAACAATTTGTGGATGACACCATCCTTGGGGGAGAGGCCTCGGTTAAGGAAGCTAGACAGGTGAAGAACATTCTTAACTCTTATTCTAATGCTATGGGTCAGCTCATTAATTGGAATAAGAGCTTGGTCTTTTTTGTCAGCACTTTGGAGGGCAGATAGAGGAAAATGGCTAATATATTGGGCTATGGTATTGGGACCCTTCCATCCACCTATATAGGTCTCCCTATGGGGACAAGGCCTTATGACCAATTTTGGAACAACCTAATTGATAGGTTCTATAGAAAGTTGGCTGGCTGGAAGGGTATCATCCTGAGCTAGGCTGGAAAAGTGCTTCTGATCAAGTCTATGCTTCAGAACTTGCCTGTCTATGCTCTTAGCCTTTTTTCTATTCCTTCAAAAGTGGCAGCTACTTTAGAAACTATCCAGAAGAAGTTTCTGTGGGCTGGTCCAGAAGGTAATAAGAAGTATCCTCTTGTGGCCTGGGATAACATCTGTAAGCCCAAAAAACATGGTGGTTTGGGGATTAGGAACCTAAAGCAGCTCAACAAGGCTCTGCAAGCTAAACAAATTTTGAGGATACTCACTTCTAAAGGTGAATGGAGGGACATTCTGGAAAATAAGTATGTGGCCAAAAAAAGCCTAAAGCAGTTTATCAACAAAAATGAGGAACCCAAGGGTTCGACAATCTGAAATGGCATTATAAAAACAAAGGATTTAGCTTTTGAGAAGGCAAAATGGAAACTTGGTAACGGTGAAGATATCAACTTTTGGCTTGATGACTAGCTTGGTGTGGGGCCTTTATGGAACTTTGATCAGTATAATAGATGGGCAATGCTGTGCATGGAAAGATTTGGATACAGAGTGAGAGACTATAGGGCTAATGAGAACTGGGTGAATTTGACTGAGATTTCCCAGGAGCTCAAACCGGTGATGAACATGATCAGGCTTTGTCCCTTGTCTCAATGCAAGGATGAGCTTGTTTGGGGACCGACTAAGGATGGCATTTACACTGTGGCATCGGGCTATGATACCATGTTGAGGTGTGGTCCTAACCCTGTTTGGGCCAAAGCTTGGTATGCTGGCTTAACCCCCAAAATAAACATTTTCTTCTGGTTATTGCTTCAAAATAAAATTTTGACGGTGGACAACTTTATCAAGAGAGGCCACCAGATTCCTAACCGCTGCATTCTTTGTAAAACACAATTGGAAAGTGTTGATCATCTATTCATTCATTGCCATTTCACAAGGAATATATGGTCTTATTTCCTAGCTTTTTTCAAGCAGACCTGGGTTTCTCCCAATAGCATTATTGAGCTATTCCAATAGTGGCAAAGTGGGGGTGTGGGGGATGTGAGTCAACACTTTTGGGCCTGGTCTCTTCCTCATTTTTGCTGGGGGGTGTGGAAGGAGTGGAACAACTAAATTTTTAGGGATAAAGAAGCAAATGCTAAGGTGGTTTTTCACAAGAGTTTTAATGCTCTGGTCGAAAACTACACTGTTATCAAAGGCCATAACCCGCTGACCAGCACTATGGAGAAGGATCATAGTAAGAGGGAGGATTGTTGTTGGTCTCTTCCTCCGGTGGGATGGCATAAAGCCAACTTTGATGGTGCCGCGAAAGGAAACCCTAGTCAGGCTGGGATCGGGGGTATCATTAGAAATGAATAGGGGAAAGGCATAGTGTCTATCTCGGCCCCTTAGGGTGTGCAAACCAACCATGTTGTGGAGGCAACTGCTGCTCACCAAACAATTAAGCTAGCTATGGACATTGGAGTAAGAAACCTATGGCTGGAAGGTGACTCAAAAAACATAATTGATTTCCTCAATGGGAAAAATAGGCCAACTTGGACGACTGCAACCTTGATTAATGAAAGTGTCTAGTTCCTAAAGTCTTTTGAAAGAATCCACGTGGCTCATCAGTATAGGGAGGCAAACCATGTTGCTGACAAGTTGGCCAACTGGGCTGTCAGAAACAACGAAGTGAAAAGGTGGATGGAGGGGAAATTAATTCTGCTCAAAATTAGGGAATTAATGGAAGGTGAAAGAATCTCGGGCAGATTCAGAAAAATTACAATATAATGATGAAACTTTATGTGTTATGGAATTTGTGATATGGTATGATGTGGGAGAACATGAGCCAAAGTATGAATCACTTGGATAACTATCATCATTGCACGTCAAGGCCTATCTTTGGGTGTACTTCTCAAAATGTGAAGGGAAGGATCGAGAAAATATTTCAAACCAGAATTTTGCCCAATTTTTTTAAGTGCTCTGTGACCAGAAGCTTTGTTTGTAGAAAAAGAAGGATAATGGTGGGGATACACCATAGAAGGGAACCCGAGGATGAGGTTGAGAAATGGCAGAGACAATCGAAGGTGTGGGAGATTTTAAACAAAGGGGAGGTGACTTCATTCATTGAAAGACTGCACGGATGGAAACCCTCGGTAACCAAAATAATGGTGAAGAACTGGAAGGAGGGGAGTGTGAAAATTGATGGGGTTGAGTTTAATGTCATGGAGGAGGTCATTTCTGTGGTGACTGGCATACCAATCATGGGGAAGAAATTCTACAGAGATCGTCGCATTTCTGGTCAGGCTATGGCGGAATTCACCAAAGGAAAAGCGGAGAAGAAGGCCCTTGAGAAAATTGGGACTTGCTACTTGCTGAGATCTATCAAACCACTATGGAGGTTCGTGCTGAGAGTGATAATCAAGTACATTACTCTGGACATGAGGTTTGATCGCATATACTCCTACCATTTCATGCTTCTCAACCATTTCAGGTCTGGGACTAAAATTTCTATTCCCTTTTATCTCTACTCGTCAATCAATGATAATATAAATGATTATAGGGAGAAACCTATAGGTAATCCTACTTTTCATGAAGGATTGTTGTTGTTAATTTATGAGTACTTCAAAGCAAAATCCATAGGAAAAGAAATTAAGCAGGGAAAAGGCAGCATGGAAGAATCTGATGAAGAGCTCGACTCGGGGGGAGAAGAGTATGTTCCTTCTGACACCGAGGAGAGCCAAGACATGCATTCTAATTTGGATGCTGACACCTTCCCGTATTCTAGAAAAGGGAAAAAGAAGATAAAGAAGGAAAAACAGGTCAAGGAGAAACCGGAACCTAAACACTACATCGAGGTCTCCTCCGACAGAGATTATGATGAGGAAGCAGAAGGAATGGACATAGAGGGTGATAATGCTAAAGCTGAGGTAGATACTTCTGGGGAGGAGGAGGATACTAAGGAGAATAAGAAGGGGAAGAAAAAATTCACCATTAAAATGCCTGCGAACAGGGAAGATGTTACAGATTTTAGCAGGAAATAGAGGAAAAGAAGGAAAATGGATGAGGAGAATAAGGAAGAAGGGAAAGAAGAGAAGGTGAGTGAAGAAGAAGAGGAAGGTCAGGGCAGAGAGGATGATCATATGCAGGGTGCTGATGACCAAGGGACTAACAAATATGATTGCAGGATAACAGACAAGGAGAAGAGAGTGGTTTGGAGAGACTTTCATAAGGTTTCAGTTAGGATGGGATTACAGAGAGAAATGATGAAAACCCTTGTCAAGGAAAACAAGGAAGGCAAGATTCAAATGGAGGAAATCATTGACCCTACCCTTGTGATTCTGAGTGACATTACCAAAGAACATCCTCAGATGGATGTCCTTAATAATGCTAAAAATAGTGTCATAGACAACTACAGGACAACTAAATGGACTTTCCATGAAATTTAGGAGTTAAAATTTTGGGTCGGACTGCTGGAGAGGGAGGGTAATAGCAGAAAAATTACACTTATGGAGGAGAAGAAAGAGATGGAGAGTAACATTGAGGGAGTGAAGAAAAGAATGCAGAGTTTGGAGGGGACATTATAGAAACTAGCTGAGCAGAGTCATAGCATACTCAAAGCCTCAAATGATAATATAAAAGTCTTGATAAATAAATTTGAGGAACACCGGAGCAACAAGGAGGACTCTCCAAGCAACATAAAAGATAAAAACACGGAGGAAGGGCTGAGGAAGAGAACAAGGTCAAGTACAATGAAGAAAGACACGCAGGAACCTGACAAGGATCTGGCTGAACTCAAGGATGCAATGGACAAGGTGTATGAGCTAGAATTTCAAACAACGGAGATCCTCAAAGAGTTCACTTGAGCTGCTCCCTTGGTTTTTTTGGGCCTGGACTGGTTTTTTTCTTTCTATTTCTGGCTCTGTTTCCTGGCTTTAACTATTTGTTTTACGGTTGGCCTAAGCCTGGACCATTTTTGTTTTGGCTGTAGCTTCTTGGTGAACTTTATCTGCGTTATTAATTTTTATGTTTAATACTGTTTGGGTTTTAGGGCCCCTTTAAAACCTATTTTCCTAAATCAAAAACTCCTCTCTTCAACATAATTATAATTATACAAACTTTCCAAAATAATCATTTACAATAGAATTACAATGTAAACATTCCTTTTAAATTGCATCATTTATTTTGAACATCAACAAAACTCCTTTCTTGAACAACACTTCTTCAAACTTGAACATTCCCTCAAATCTTCTTTCAAGGCTAAAACCTGCAACCAAATATTTCTCACATGACCATGGAGGCTCACCTCCCAGCCAAGGCCATTACATGGCCACCCCTAAGCTAGAAGAAATAAGGGTATATAGGTTACAAACATCCAACACACAATTAACATACATTCTACAATATGAGACAAGAACAATCACATTTTACTCCCATTCCCCAAGCTTGCACATAGGATAAAAAATAGATAAAAAAATGGGTGAAGGTGGAAACATCACATATGGAGATGTCATACTCAACAAACAAGTGTTATATTTAAATTTACATGCCTCCACAAGGCTCATACCAAACAAACTAGCTCATCACATGGAGCTTCAATCACATCCCTTATGGCCCCCAAAATTACAACTTGAGTAGGCTTCAAGGATGCCCATACATCCAAGCTCTACACATATAGATTTCCCAACCATGCCCTTCACCCCAAGACATTCTCAAATCCTCCCAAGGATGAGACTTATCTTGCACACCCACAACACATTCACAACATAAGGAGAAAACAAGAGTAAAATTCATATGAACATAATGAAACATAACATCACAATTTCTCACAATAGATTTAACTTCACATTACAATTACATAAACACTTTCATGGTAGAAGCACCTACCTCTTCTCAAGCTTTGGCAATGGAGACTTTGATGAAGAGCTATTCCTTTCTTCCTAGTTTCTCCTTCCCTTCTCAAAACTCTTAGTTTTCTCCAATCAATCCTTCTTTCCCAAATCCCAAACTTGCATAGAGTAGAAGTGTCTAACTTTTTTAGTCTCTTTTCCTAAAGACTCAATAATATTCCTCTCTCCTACCCTCATCCCAAGGTAAGTTAGGTTTCTAGATCCTTGCTAACTTTCCACTTGCCCCTTGCTATGGAATGGAAAGTAATTCAAGACATAGGGGAAAAGACAACACTTGGAAACATACCCAAATTCGTCATTATCAAAGATGGCTCACTTTGAGGGGCATTTTGGAAGCCTAGGGAAGTGAAAAGGGTAAAATCTAGCCTCTTAACTTATGCACATGTCTTGGGGCACTTAAAACCAACCCTAACTACACCATAGGGCTTCATATAACCTTTTAAAAACCCAAGTAAAGTTTACATCCGAAAATGAGGAATGATGTCATAAACCTTGGTTTCCTAAACCACTAACCATGCCTAGGGATACACAGGATAACCTAAGGGTGAGGTAGGGTCCACATTCCACTTAGGCATGTCATCATATCATAATAGTGTCAAGTGACACCTCACAAAAAGGAGTACACATCACATTACCTAATTACACACTTGGCATGCCTATTGGATATTTAACATTTACATTTACATAATTAAATTTACATCAAATTATGCATTTACAAATATTTACAACAAAATTCATACATGCATGACATTTACGAAATAAAATCACGTAACAATGAGGTTGTTCTCTTCTTAGAGCCGACCTTGGCTTTAAACTGATTTCACATAAATCCATCCATGTTTCCTTGCATTTAAAACCATGGTCACAATCCTGCACACTCGATTCATATATCAACATCTCATGAAATCAATGCATATATAAACATAACGAAAAGAAATAGGGTCTATATTAACATCTAATTACGAATACTTAGAGAAACTGCATATCATAATTTTATCATAAACATAGTCCACATTGAACCCTAATTCTATAAGCATCAAAATGTAAGTTTAATTTCACTTAAACAAGTAAGCCTAAGTTAATCGTTGAATCATTACACTATCAACATTTACTATTCTACAAGGTAGTGTAATAAATGCAGAATTCAGAATTCATATATCATAAGGTAAGCATGAAACCATTACAAGCATGTAAACATCATCATCATATAAATTTGTAAAAAAATAAAAATAAAAAAATCTCATAATGTATAATGGTACAAAGTCATAATCTAAAATAGGTCTAATGTCTCAGAACAATGTATCATCAAGATAAACCAAGTGTCAAAATAATTATCAAGCTAAGATGGGTTGGGGTAGGACCTCACACGTTTATATAAAAATGAAATTTATTTTGTGGAAAAGTCTTTATATCTTGTAGACTTTGACTTTTGACTTTAACTTTCCAAGTTTTATGTTGTAGAGCTTACGTGTCTCTTTTCAGTAAGAAATGGTCCTTACATGTGGTATCATAGTTGTGTTTAAACACTCAGACCTTGGTCTACTATTGCTAAGTTGTGTTCTTGTGCTTGGTGCATAAATTGATTTTGTCACCATGCAAACTCGAAACAATAACAAGGTTGGATCTATCAATGAAAGGGTTAATGGTGAACCTAACCAAAGGCTAGATGAGATCCTAAACCTCTTGGCAGAACAAAGGAACCTCTTACAACAACAAAGTAATCATACATAACAACTTGAACATGATGCAAGAGGTGGACATAATGAAGAGGCAAGAAGAAAGAGGGAAGATGATTAGATACTTGAAGCTCAGGAGAAACCAGATGAGGATCATCATTTGGAAGCAATGAGGAAGGAAGAAAAGGATAGGAGGAATGAAGAGAAACATAAACTAAATGCACATCATGGAGCTGTAAATGTACCAAATAATAGAGAAAGAATAGCAGAAGAATTGAGTAAGGACCTCAAGAAGGTTGCAACTCCTATATTTGATGGTAAGATAATTGGTGATGCTACATAGGCATGGATAATATCCATGGAAAAGTATTTCCATATTCGTAATATTTTAGGTGAATCTAGAGCTATGTGGGGTGCTTTTCAATTGGTTGGTGAGGCTGGTACTTGTTGGGACAATGAGATGGCCAAAAAGAGGATGCAACCTGGTGAAATTTTTTGGGATGAATTTCTAGTACTTTTCTGTAAGAGGTGGCTACCTTAGCTATACTATGATAGGAAAGTGGCCAAATTCAAGAACTTGATTCAGGGAGTCTTGACTTTCACTGAATACCATGAGAGATTCTACTACTTGGTAAAGTATGTACCACAATATCATCAAGATGAGAGATTTAGAACTTGCAAGTTTATACTTGGATTACGTTCGGAGATAGGATCTGAAGTTGATATGCATGAGCCTAAGACTATGGACTTTGCTTTCAGGAAGGCTTTGAGACAAGATCAAAAATTAAAGCAAGTATCTTCAATCAAAGTGAATCAAAGGACTAGTGCTCCTTAGGGATTCAAGAGAAAGTTTCAAGATAATAAGCCAAAGGACACTAGTCAGCAACAAGTGCAGAATATGAGGGGCAAAGGCAGAGGCAACGCTGGAAGGAACAATAATGATAATTAGAACCTGAATAGAGGCAACAACATGAATGATAACAAAAGGAATAAGCTTGATGGTAAATATGGACCACAAGATGGTTGCTACACTTGTGGAGGTGACCACTATGCTAGTGTTTGTCCTCAATGATCAACCCATAGAAATGGAAAATGACCTCAAACTCAACACCAAATTCATGCAGCTTTGGACCATAGACAAGCTGAATTTCAGGGAACACCTATCCAGATGGCCAGTAAGCTTTTTGGTCATGATATTTCTATTTTGATAGATATTGGAGCAACAAAATGCTTTATAGATCCTAGATTTGTTTTCTAAATTGCCAGTTAGAGTAGGATATATGTTAGAACCATGGATGGTAGAATATGAAAATAAGGCAGAGCATAAGGTTGAGCAATGTATATCTTGTAGCGAGCTTGAACTTCCTAATTTTCAAACTCAAGTAAACTTGTACATTGTACCTTTAGGTTCCTATGATGTCATATTGCGCATCAATTGGCTAACAAATCATAAGGAAATAGTGAACTATAAGGACAAGATAGTTGAGTGCCTAGATGATTTCGGTAATCCTACAGTACTCTTTGGAGTAAAAAGGTTTGTTGAGCTTAGATAGATTTCTACCATGCAACTGAAAAAGGAAAAGAGGAAGGGGTATATGATGTATGTGGCTTATGTCAAAGATCTTGACACTCGTAGTTTAGGAGATTTTCCTATTTTGCAGGAATTCAAGGATGTTTTTCTAGAGGATTTACCTGAGTTACCTCCGAAGAGAGAATTTGAATTCTCTATTGATGTGATGCCTGGAAGTGAGCTTCAATATAAGGCTCCATATTGAATGACCACTACTAAAATGTATGAGTTGAAGGTACAGTTGCAAGAACTCTTGGATAAAGGGTTTATTCACCCTAGCGTTTCACCATGGGGAGCTCTAGTGATCTTTGTGAAGAAGAAAGATGGTACCTTACGATTGTGCATCAATTATAGAATTCTTAATAAGGTGACCATTAAGAACAAATACCCTCTTCCATGGATAGATGAACTTTTTGATCAAATGAAGGGAGCAACTGTGTTCTCCAAGATTGATTTGAGATCTGGATATCATCAACTCCGGATCAAGGAGGAGGACATATCCAAAAAAAATTTTAGGAGAAGGTATGGGCACTATGAGTTTGTTTTCTTACCTTTTGGATTGACTAATGCACCAACCGCATTTATGAACTTGATGAAAAATGTGTTTAGGGATTGTTTGGATAAATTTGTAGAGATATTCATTGATGACATTCTGATTTATTCCAAAAATGTAGATGAGCATGAGGAACATTTGTGAATAGTTTTGCAATGTCTGAGAGACAAGAAGTTGTACGGGAAGCTATCAAAGTGTTCTTTCTATAAGAAAGAGATTCACTATTTGGGTCATATCATCTCTACAGATGGAATTGTAGTAGATCCTATGAAGATCAAACCCATTCTTGAGTGGCCAACTCCTCAAAGTGTGAGTGAAATTAGAAGTTTCATGGGACTTGTATGTTATTACAAGAAATTTGTGGAGGGATTATTGAAGATTGCAACAACTATTACATCTCTTCAGAGGAAAGGTAAAAGATATGAGTGGACTAATGAACGTGAGAGAGCATTCCAATTGTTGAAACAAAAGCTCACATCTGCTCCTATCTTGATCATACCATATCCTAATGGGCACTTTATAGTTATCACCGATGCTTTAGGTGAAGGTCTTGGTGGTGTGCTTATGCAAGATGAAAAATTAGTAGCTTATGAGTCACAGAAACTAAAACAATATGAGGTTAACTATGCACCTCATGACTTGGAATTAACAATAATTGTTCATGCTTTAGTGATGTGGAGACATTACCTTTTGGGTAAGCCATATGAGTTAAAGATAGATCACATGGGACTTAGGTACATCTTCACATAGCCTAATCTCAATGCTAGACAGAGATGTTGGTTGGAGTTTCTGAATGAGTATGATTTTGGCATTGAGTATATTAAAGGGAAAGAGAATAGAGTAGCAGATGCTCTAAGTAGAAGAAGACACATTTCTGCTATATCTACTTCTAGGACTCGATTGAGAGAACACGTGTTAGAGAATATTTCAGGAGATGACCATTATGAGAAGGTTAAGACATCATTACTTGTAGATCCATCAGATCACCATTTTGACAGATACACTATTGAGGATGATGGTATCATGAGATACCAAGACATGATGTATATTCCCAACCGAGCAGGGTTGAGGAAGGTGGTTTTAGAGGAGATGCATTGCACTCCATTTTCAAGACATCTAGGGGTAAACAAGATGATTGTCAATTTAATGCCATTGTATTTTTGGCCAGGGCTAAAGTGAGATGTGACAAATTTTGTAGCCTAGTATTTAGAATGTCAGTGAGTTAAGGCTGAACATGTCCACGTAACAAAACTTTTGTATCCACACAATATACCAGAGTATAAATGGAAAGTCATCAGTATGGATTTTATCCAAGGTTTACCCATGACTCGACGTAAACATGATGTAATCTTGGTTGTAGTTGACAAACTAACCAAGGTAGCTCACTTTATTATAGGGAGCTTGAGAGATGGATCTTTGGCTTTGGCCAAGAAGTTTATTTAGGAAATTTTTAGATTACATAGTGTACTTGCGACTATTATTTATGACAAGGATACTAGGATGACATCAAGGTTTTGGACAACCTTGAATGCTTCTTTAGGAACTAGGTTAAATTTTAGTACCGCTTACATCCACAAATAGACAGAAAAACTGAGAGAGTGAATCAAGTGGTTGAGGATTTACTCTGTATGTATTGCATGGATCAACAATACAAGTGGGAAGAGTATCTTCCATTGGTGGAGTTTTCCTACAACAAATCTTACCATGCTTCTTTGGGAATGACACCATTTGAGGCACTATATGGACAAAAGTATTGTACTCCTATCACTTGGGATATATTAGAGGACATGATCATCATTGGTCCTGAAATGCTGAGAGAGATGGATAAATAGATGACTCTGATTAGAGTTTGGCTGAAGGAAGCAACTGATAGACAAAAGAGTTATGTGGATAAAAACTATACTTTTAGACAGTTTCAGGAAGGTGACAAGGTTTTTTTTTTGTGTGAGACCACATAAATCTCAATTTCTTTTGACAAGTCTTCAAAGCTTGCATCGAGATATGTTGGTCCATTTGATGTTTTGGAGGTTATCAACCCCGTTGCCTACAGACTTTCTCTACCACCCACTCTTGCCAGAATCCATAATGTTTTTCATGTTTCCTTGTTGAAACCATACCATCTAGATGCATCTCATATTCTAGATTGGCATGCATTACAGGTTCAGGATCTGGGGGTGGTGCTGGTGCAGCCTACTCGCCTCATTGATCGACGTACCATCAGGGTGCATGATAGAGATGTAGTTCAGTATAAGGTCCAATGGGACCAATTCTCTATTGACAATGCTACTTGGGAAGATGCAGAAGACATGCATAGATCATTTCCGCAGTTATTTACTTAGTTTTATTTCTATTATGTTTATGCTTTAAGTTTAGTAGTGAACTTCTTTATATATTTCCATAAGACATTGAGTCTATGCCATAACCCGATTTGATGCTCTTAGTTTATAGGTGTATTTGTTTGATTTATTTTGACTTATGTTGACTTAGTCGAATGTTGTCGACTTAATTTATTGTAATAAATGATTAAGACATAGTTTTGTTATGTTTCTTTAGTTATTTTATGATGAAAAAAATTGATGCAATGAAAATGATATCATGAATGGAATTTGAATTGCCTTACAAATGTTATTTGTTAATATTATTATGAAATGTAAATGAAATATGCATTTCAATTCGATTTTGATTTAAGGGAACTAACCTACTGATGATATTGTGAGTTTGAGCATGATTGACAGGGAGGTCGAAGATGGAAATATGATCGAGGTAGAAGGATTCATCTCCTCGGTAGGGGTGAGATTGAAATAATGGTTGCAAGCACACACCACTTAATTTGCTTTTGAAATTTTATGAGTTTCTTGAATTAGCTCATAAAGTAAATGTTTGGGTAAAATAGTACTATTAGTTTTCTTTCTTTTGCTCTTGCTCGAGTGATTGAGTTAATTTGTGTGTGAGTGCTTTAAGTTAAACTTTTTGTTATCTAGGGGAAAGAAAATTTGTTGGTTTTCTTTTTGTATTGCTAAAAAGGTTAAAGTTAGTTAATTTGGAATTATTCTGATATAATTAAAAAAATTCTTATTGATGATACCTTTTTAATAAGGCATTGAGGATGATGCACTTTCTAAGGGGGGAAGGATGTCATAAGAAATAAAAAATCCTCCTTAATCTGCAGTAATAATGAAGACTTTGACACCAAATTTTGGGGAGTGTGCCTACAAATGGGGGAGATTTAATATTTTCTTATCTTTAGTTACCCTTGCTGGCATTTCCCATCAGTGTCATTGACAACACAATATAGTTTTTGTAGGATCTTTATGTAAGAGGAAAAGAGACGCAAATTGGGGAGAGTAATAAATTCATTTTTTTGACTCCTTTACCAGTCCTCAAAATGTGCTTCTCACTAGTCAACAATCTGGTGCTATATATCTATGAGCCACACAAAATTAAAAAGGAGATTTTTTTTGAGAAAAGACTGGCACTCACAGGAAGGGAGAAAGAAAGAAATTCAGAAGAGAAGGAAAGAAGCATTGCTAAAACTCCAAATTTTTAAATAAAATCAAGTTCCTTTCCCAGTTAGAATTTTTCATGTACAAGAAAATTGTAGAAATTAGTACTGTGTGTTCAGAATAACATTTTTACTTCTGAAATTATGTGTTTTTCCTATAGAAAAGTGGTTTTAAAGATCTGTTTATGTAAAAAAAATATTAGGAAGGGAAGAAATAGGGAAATCATAACAGTTGAGAATAGAACAGTGAATCTATTATTTATAGGAAGAGATATTAGATTAGAAAAGATGAGTAGTTTTAAAATTCTAAATTATTCTTATTGAAGAAATTCTTTTGCAAAATTATTAGAAGAAAAATAGAAGAACTAAGTTCTAGAAATTATTGAAAAGTTTAGTGAAACTCTATTTTCTGAATTTGCAATTTCCAGAATGATTTTAGAGACATAGAAAAGTAAAAACCAGATTTAGACGTAAACACTTTCGTTATAAAATTACCCTTGTTTGTAAACCATATTTCAACATAACAATAGAAGATGAATTCAGTGAATTGTTGAATGATCTTCTTTAAATCTGAAAATGGTTATTATTTTCTGATTTAAAAATATGGTAGATTTTGTTGAGTTATGTTCTAGAAAACAAAGTTACCGATTAGTGCTTTAAGCTGCTCAAAACTTACATGTATTTTCCTGTAAGAAATAGATCCAAAGATCTGATTTTTCTTAGATAGATATAAATCTTTCTTCATTAAATTTTTTTTGGAACAATATGTATGTTAACGTAATTTTAAACTGAGACTCGAAACTTATTTCTTATCCTGTAACTTCAACATGATTACCAAAAGATGAAATTTAGAAATCTTAAATTACCTATTTTCAAGAATGATTTTTTAATTGTATTTTAATTAATTTCTGATATAAGGAAAATTTATATTGATTGAAAAACCATATTCTAATTTGACTATATGGTCATTTCCGTTAAAAGAAAAAGGGTAAATTAGAAATGGAATTATTTGAATTTTATGATATTTTAGTCTTACTTTTATTTTGAGAAAAGATATCTTAGGGAAAGGGTGTCGAATATGGGGAAACAAAGTAGGGTAAATATTACTTTCTTTTACCTGCCAGTAGAAATATGGTGTAAAATGCTTAGGCCTAAGCTATGTAAACACATAATGGAATTTGTGTTGGTTATTTATTTTCTCTCTGCCATATCTGTGTCAGTTCTACTTTATGTATGAAAAGTAGTTAGTTCACAACTTGCACTAGATTTCTTTCCAATCCATCAGTGCCGAGTTGATAGATCACTCGAGTAGGGTCGGTGTGCTCTTCATTTCAGGATGAGCCCCGAGGGATAGCCCACTTCAATACCCACTCACAACAAAATGTATTAATAAATGACATCTTCACAAACCAAAAGCAATCAACATGCAACTTTTATCTGACAAACCAATGGCCAAGATGCAAATGAATGTTACCGGTATAGTCTTGGCACAAAATTTTATTTTATTTATTTGAGATTTAACCTGATCTTGGTAAAAAATGTAATTCTATATATCTGAGATTTAACCTATTCTTGGTACAAAATTTAATTGTATATATGTAAGATTTAACCTAATCTTGTTACACGGGGTAGATTGAAACGTAAGAAAACTAAACACAAAAGGAAAAGAACAGGGGCATATTGAAAGTTAGGTTTAGCAGATTGTATTGTTGAACATACACCTAGCAAAAGGAAGTTTGTAAACAATAGTATGGGGGGAAGAAAAAAAAAACACTCCCCTGCCCAACCCTTATCCTCTCTTCTATCGATCTTCTTCTAGAACCCTAGCCACATGCCCCATTAGCAAGATGCAAATGAGATGATACAAGAGAGGGTCTGATAACATTAGGGGCAAAATAGGTTTCGTCTCACCACTATGGATCATCGCGAGGTATGAATGGTTTGGGATCGCCATAAATACTTCCAACCAAGAATTACCTTTTGTCAAAGACTGACAAAAATTGATGACATGAAACATATTTAATCCAATAGAACTAATCTAGTGGAACTCCCACTTATAATTGCTTATCAGCTAATTGAATTAATGTATCTTCTATGCACACATGAAATTATATTAATTTATTTAATTCTCTATCGACATAACTTTAAATTAATATATCTTCTATGCACACAAAATTATTACGTCGTAGGCGTTTCCCTATGAAAGGGTTCAAGCAAAAAATTCCATCCGACGGTGGGAAATCTTCTAGACAACATGACTACCATTGAAGTCATCTGAACTGTCCATTATTACCTACCACTTTACATGTCATTTTAGATATTTTGTCTGGCTGAGCTTGGATGGGATTTTTGATGAGTGACGGATTTTTTTCCCTTGAATGGATTCCTTCATTGGCAATTCTTTCCGTAACCAACTTGTGTTTGTGCTTGCAAAAATTCTTGGGTGAGGATTTTTCTTTGGCACAATTTTTTGTCCAAAACAAAAAAAATTCGTGACCCCATGCCTTTTGCGCTTGGAAGTGAGGAGAAGTAGGATTTTGAGTGAGTAAAGGATTTTGTCTGTTAACCGCTTTGGAATGCACTCTGTTATTCACGGGGCTCATGTTTTGTTTCTTCGAATCTCGTTAGCAGACCACTTCATTCAGCATGTCTTTGCCTCTTCACTCCATATGGCACACAATGACTTGTAGCATTCTTCTTTCTCCTATTATATGCCTGATAATGATTTTTATTGAATTAGTTCCTATTCTTGCAAGTTGAACGAACGTACATAGATTTTTTTGGATTTCCCAACATTGAACCATGGATGACCACGAATTGTAGCTCCCATGAACTCTTTTACTCCTTGATCTTTGCACTAAGCATTTGGAGACATTGGTCAGACTTTCTTCGATGTGTTTCTATAGAATTTTGAGACGGGAACATCTTTCATCGTTATTCAAATGTGCTACTTAGGGCACTAAGTGTATTTCCCAATATGGAGACTCCCTTTTGGTGAGATAAAACTTCAAAAGGATTAATCGTGGATCTTTCATTTTTAATGTTCTTTTCATGGCACAGAGGGAAGTTTAAAGAAAATTCTCCTCTTATTCATAGTTCCCCTGCCACCATAGAAATGCTCAGATGGGATTTGCATTGAGTGTCCTGTGCTGTTAACCTCTGGCATATCAAATTCATGCCTTGAATGGGCATCGTACATTTCCACTTGTTTGAAACCCATGAAGCTCGTGTATCATCATTGTTGTTGTTGCAAACATGGGACATGGGTGAACTAATCAGGGATATTGACTTACTTTCCCGTGAACTTCATTTGAAGGATAAACAAGAAAAACCTCTCATGCTTTCTTTGATGCTGCTATCTCCACGCTCTTAGGCACAAATACGCCAGACCTTTTGAATTTTTGAATAATTCCCAATATCTATGATGAAATTTCTAAGCTTTAGTACATGGTTATGCCATCACATATCTATGTTCAACAGATGAAACTTTCTTGCATATGGAAGACCTCCGTTGATGGACGAAGTTCTCAGGCTCGTCTTTGACTCTTGTAAGTGTTTTGTAAATTTCTTCTATCTCAAAATCATGCAATGATCCTCCAAATATTTCTTATGTGTCTTTGAAGCATACGGGAACAGTCTTCTTCATTTCTTCCCATTTTGAGGGCTTGTTTCAAGAATTTCAAGTTGCTCCCCTTTATCAATAGAAGCTGGGTTGGGCACATTTATAATGACTCACCCATCTGGCAACTCAAGTCACTCCATGGCTTTTGTGAGATTTTCACTTTGATTATTCAATTTTGCTTCAGTCCTCATCCTTATTTATTTCTCGTTCTTTGTTTCTAGCTGGGCTCGAATCTATTCCTATTGGGGATTTGCAAATATTTTCCCATTTGAATATATTCAGATTTCCTCCAATCCATGATTTATTGAGTTGAATGATGGGCTAGCACTCACGAGACTTGGATTTTGATGACATACTACTCTCCTTTTCTCAATTGGTCGCCATTTGGGAATAAAACACCTCCAAACAAAGATTGAAGGGAAACATTTATAAAGGACTAGGTCAAAAATTATTCCTGCTCAATTAAATCATCACAAAAAAAGGGGACTAGAGATAAGGCTACCTAGAAGCATGGTCGACCATCGAAAACATCACACCTGTCTGAATATTTTTTGTTAGTTCATTTCTTCTGTAACATGTTACATTGTTAGTTAGTTCGTTTCTTCTAGTTAATGCTTCAAAACCACATTTTGACGATGGACAACCTTATCAAGAGAGGTCATCAGATTCCTAATCATTGCATCCTTTGTAAAGTGCAGTTGGAAAGTTTTGATCACCTTTTCATACATTGTCATTTCACTAGGAACATATGGTCTTCTTTCTTGGCTTTCTTTAAGCAGACCTAGGTTTTTCCCAATAACATAACAGAGCTATTCCAATAGTGGCATAGAGGGGCGGCTGGGGATGTGAGTCAAGGATTATGGGCTTGGTCTCTCCCTCATCTTTGTTGGGGGGTGTGGAAGGAGCGGAACAACCGTATATTCAAGGAAAAAGAAGCTAATGTTGAGGTGGTGTTTTATAAAAGTTTAAATACTCTGGTTGAAAACTACACTGTTATCAAAGGCTATAACCCACTTACCAATGCTAAGGAGAAGGATTGTAGCAAGAGGGAGGATTACAGATGGTCCCTTCCTCCTAAGGGCTGGTGCAAAGCCAACTTCGATGGTGAAGTGAAAGGAAACCCTGGCCAGGCTAGGATTGGGGGTATAATTAGAAATGAACATGGGAAAGGCATTGCAGCTATATCAGCTCCTCTGGGAGTGCAAACCAACCATGTTGCGGAGGCGACTGCAGCTCATCAAACCATAAAGCTGGCCATGGATATTGGTGTCAGAAATCTGTGGTTGGAAGGCGATTCAAAGAACATAATCGACTGTCTCAATGAAAAAAATATGCCAACTTGGATGATAGCCAACTTGGTTAATGAAAGTGTTCAGTTCCTCAAATCTTTTGAAAAAATCCATGTGGCACATGAGTACAGGGAGGCTAACCAAGTTGCTGACAGGTTGGCCAATTGGGCTGTCAGAAATAACGAGGTGAAAAGATGGATGGGGGGGCAATTAATTCTGCTCGAAATCAAGGAATTAATGGAAAGTGAGAGAATCCCAGGCAGATTTAGAAATATCAAAATTTAATGATGAAAGTTTATGTGTTAGGGAATTTGTACCGATATATGATGTATGAGAACACGAGCCAAAGTACAAATCACCTGGGCAACTGCCACCTTTGAACGTCGTGGCATGTTTTTGGGTGTTTTTCTCTAAACGCTAAGGGAAGGATCGAGAACATTTCTCATACCAGTTTCTTGCCCAAAACTTTGAAGAGCTCTGTCACTAGAAGCTTTGTCTATAGAATGAGAAGGAAAATGGTGGGGGAATGCCACAGAAGAGAACCTGAGGATGAGGCAGAGAAATGGCAGAGGTGGTCGAAGGTGTGGGATATTCTGAGCAAAGGGGAGGTGACCACTTTCATCGAAAGACTGCATGGATGGAAACCCTCGGTCACCAAAACAATGGTTAAAAATTGGAATGAGGGGAGTGTTAAAATTGATGGGGTTGAGTTCAATGTAACTGAGGAGGTTATCTCAGCGGTGATGGGCATTCTGATTGTAGGGAAGAATTTCTACAGAGATCACCGCATTTCTGGTTAGGCAATGGCGGAATTCACCAAAGGAAAGGAGGAGAAGAAGGCTCTTGAGAAGCAGGGCACTTACTACCTATCGAGATCCATCAAACCACCGTGGAGGTTCATGTTGAGAGTGATAATTAAATACATATCTCTGGACATGAGGTTTGATCGTATTTACTCCTACCACTTTGTTCTTCTCAATCATTTCAGGTCTAGTACTAAAATCTCTATTCCTTTTTACTTCTACTCGTCCATTAACGAAAGCATAAATGATTATAGGGAGAAACCCATCGATAATCCTGCTTTTCATGAAGGTCCGTTGTTGTTAATCTATGAGTTTTTAAAAGCTAAAACCATAGGTAAAGAAATTAATCAGAGGAAAGGGGAAATGGTGGGCTCTGATGAATAGCTCGACTCGGGTGATGAAGAGTATGCCCCTTTTGACACCGAGGAGAGTCAAGATATGCATTCTAACTTAGATGTTGATGCCTCCCCACATACCAGAAAGGGGAAAAAGAAGATTAAGAAAGAAAAAAAGGTTAAAAAGGAGAAACCTGATTCTAAGCAATTCATTGAGGTCTCTTCCGACAGGGATTATGATGAGGAAGTGAATGGTATGGACACTAAGGGAGACAGCACTGAAGTTGAGGAAGATACAATTGGGGAGGAGGAGGAAACTAAGAAGAATAAGAAGGGGAAGAAAAAGTTTATCATCAAAATGCCAGCAAATAGGGAAGAGGTTACGAATTGTGGCAGGAAACAGAGGAAAAAGAGGAGAATGGAAGAAGAGAATAAGGAGGAAGGACAAGAGGAAGGGAAGGATAGTGAAGAGGAAGAGGAGAGTAAGGGGAGAGAGGATGATCATACGTAGGCTGCTGAAGATCAAGGGACCAACCAGTACGAATGCAAGATAATAGATAAAGAGAAGAATGTGGTTTGGAGAGACTTCCACAAGGTGTCTGTCAGAATGGGCCTAAAGAGAGAAATGATGAGAACCCTGGTTAAGGAAAATAAGGAAGGCAAGATTCAAATGGAGGACATCATAGACCCCACCTTGGTGATTCTAAGTGACATTACCAAAGAACATCCTCAGATGGATGTCCTCAATAATGCCAAAAATAGTATTATTGATAGCTACAGGACAACCAAATGGACTTTCCATGAAATTTAGGAGCTAAAATTTTGGGTGGGTATGCTGGAAAGGGAGGGAAATAGCAGAAAGATAATGCTAACAGAGGAGAAGAATGAGATGGAGAGTAAAATGGAGGATGTGAAGAAGAGGATGCAGAGCTTGGAGGGGACTTTGCAAAAAATAGCAGAGCAGAGCCACAACATCCTCAAAGCCTCAAATGATAACATAAAAGTCTTGATCAGTAAATTTGAGGGACACAAGAGTAGCAAGGAGGAGTCGCCAAATAGTAGCAAAGATAAAACTCTGGAGGAAGGGGTGAGGAAGAGAACTAGGTCCAACACCATGAAGAAAGACACGCAGGAACCTGACAAGGATCTGGCTGAACTCAAGGATGCAGTGGACAAGGCGACTGAGCTCAAGATTCGAGCGACAAAGATACTAAGAGAATTTGCTTGATCTGCTCCCCTAGTTTTTTTGGACCTGACCTGGCTTTTTGCTTTCTATTTCTAGACCTGTTTCCTGGTTTTTACTGTTTGTATTGCTGGTGGACTGTGTCTGGCCTATTTTTTGCTATAGTTATCATTTCTTAGTGGAATGTAACTGCTATATCTTTGTATATGTTTAATACTGTTTGGGTTTCAGGGCCCCTTTAAAACCTATTTTCCTTAATCAAAAACATGTTACATTGTATTTACTCCATCAGATTTGTATGTGTTTGTCATTTTTACACCATCAAATTTTCATTCTACAGCCTGTCATTTCATACCATCATTTAACCTATCATTTCTCAAGTTCATATTCACTATTTTCCCCTACCAATTTCTTGATATCTGCATAGTTTTTAAGTTTCCGTATGCATTGTACAACAAGTGGAGGAGAATTGATTTTTTTAATCATTTTAAGAGTTATTCATGGATAGAGCTCTTTGTGTGGGTCCTCCTTTTACAATTTTAGACGTCAAGATGAGAGCCATTCAAGGGAAAAGTCCTTTCCTGACATGTTCTTTTACAAGCATGAATGAGTTTTGTGACAAATAAGATCAGCTTTTTAGTTTTATTTTTTTATAGATTAAGATAAATATAGTAAAAAAAATTAAAGCTGCTACAAGTTAAAGCATTCCTTAAAATCTTAAAATTAGGAGGTAATGTTGAAAAGCAATGCATGTAAGACAACAATGATCAAGCAAGTGCTTTCATTTACAAACAGATGAAATAAATCCATGTGACAGAGATAGAGTATTAGTTGGGCTTTGAATTTGAGATTTCCTTCCTCTGTGATAAAAAACTTTGTCACCAATTAGTGCCATCATTAACGTGCAACACAACAAAACTAATAAAAATTATTAAATTATATAATAATAGAAGTATAAAATTATTAAATCACAAAATTATCAAATTATAAAATAATAGAACTATTATATATTGACTAGAGTATTTTTTAAGTTGTTATTCTATTTAAATTTTCTATTTTAATATTATTTTGTTAATTGTAACATTCCATAATTAGTTTTTAACATTTAAACATAAACATAAATATATTTTAAAAATATATAATTTGATATTACTTGTATTAAAACATATTTTTTATTTATATTATATAAACAATATCTATTTTAGTAGTATCACCTACTTTTAGTCTTGTGGATATATCTAACATGAAACAAATCTACAACTCTATAGCAATAAATATATGGTAGAAATATCTAATTGTGAATTACATTTACTTTTCTTGTCTTTTTATATTTATTTTCTATAGATTATACCATATAATATTCTATGAATAATAATAATTTAATCTCTTTAGTTTGCATGAATACAGTTCTTCACAATTAATATATGATAGATATAAATACAAATATATGCCAAGTTCATAAGAGTGAATGGTGCAAAGTATCTAAGTGCTAGATAAGGATATGAGGATATGGGGGAGTTTTTTCTTAGGCCATCAAGGCTTTTAGTAACTCATGATTTTAGATCTATTTTAAATTGGATAGTTTAAATAAGATGTGCTCTTCATATATATATATATATATATATATATATATATATATATATATATATATATATATATATATATATATATATATATATATATATATATATATATATATATATATATATATATATATATATATATATATATATATTGAAAGTTGAGAGTTTGTGATTTTTAGTTCTCACTGGAAAGAGATTTTTCCTTCTAAACATCTTCAATTAAAGTCAAAAGTTTAAAATAAAACTTTATCAAAGGCACACACTCATCATAATTGGACATTATTAGAGATTTGGCCATCAATTTTTGAAACTTCTAACAAAAGTTTTTAATTATCAATTTCAACCACCTAAAATAAAATAGGTTAAAATATAATGTCAAGAATTGGGTCAATCAACTCAATACAATTTACCTTGATTAGCTTATGTAATTCAAATACTTGAACAAAAAAGATACACCGCTACCTGCAATCAATAACTAAATGTGTAACTAATGGGAAAGCTAATCTATATAAAGACCATAGTAAACAAGATGTGTACTCCTTTTTAGCAAGGGTAAATAAATTAAAGTTCCCTTTTAAACTAGCACGTCTTACAAGGTTCCTTTAAAATAATTTTTGAGTTAACTAAGAACTGGCTAGATAAAAGTTTTACATATTGTTAAGGAACATTAGGACTTACAATCTTTATACATACCTTATATAGATTAAATTCATCTCCACATTAAGAAATATGTAACCAAAATTAAATTATAGGTTTATTTTGTAATAAAGTATTATATCTTTCTTTATGTGTTGTCTATTGTTGTATTAGTCTTTTATGGTAATTAGGAGCATCATTTGGCCCATACATATTATGGAAAGAACAAGCTTTAATCTTGATGTGAAATTATATGTGCACATGTCATCCAAGTTATGAGTATCCTTTTTGTGGTGTGGTGCATTTTATCTCAGGTCACTCTTTCTACAAATGCACCTACTGATGGACTTTATGGCTTTATACTAGAGTTTTGATCTTTGATTTTATTTTTTTCTATCCATTTAAAGTCATAAATTAAATTATACATTGCTTAATTTTCTAGACATGTATCTGTATCTAGATTCTAACATTTTCCATGTCATTTGATAACATATATAATATTATTACACAACTTCTTTTCTTTCTCTTCCTCTGTTTTGTAGGTTATTTGTAGTAATTGTTAAATGCCTCCACTAGAACAAAATCTATGATTCCTAACACTATATACTCTTCTTTGTCACATTTTCCTAGCGTAATTTTATATCCCATTATTCGTAACAATACCCTCGATTATCTTTACCCATAGTAAATTCAATAAAGTAAATGTTTTAGCATAAACAAGTACTCAATTATTCTTTCTCTACTGCGAGAAGCAATTTAGAATTTTGTATTTTCCTTGCAAATTTGCATTCTCTCTTTTGTATTAGGACACATGTTGAATGCAGGTACACACGCAAGTATAGAATAACATAGTTACATGTTCCTGTTCCTGGAAATGCATTATGGTCAACTTTACCTGTGATAATTTATTCTTTTACTTTGCACCTGTAAATAAATATTTCATCATTTCTTCGCTTATATATAATATTCTTGCATACACAGATTAGCATTGTTTATTATTGAACTCTCAAATAAAACTATTTAATTTTCATGTATTAATTTAACTAATATTTTATATAATATTTATGTTTAATATTTTTTAATACACATAATATATAATAAATATAATTGTAATTAAATATATAAATAAAATTAAATAAAAATATTTAGATGTTTAAATTTAATATCTTATATTACAAATATATTTAATATTTATAGATTAAAAAAAAAAATTTAATTACTACATACTAATAAATTGACCTAATATAATAAAAATAGAAAAGAAAAAAAAAATATCTTACATTGAAAACATAATATTTTAAAAAGTAATTAACAAACCCTAACCCAAAAACCAAACCTCCTATCATTTGTGCAACGAAATAAGAGTAATGAAGCCCTTTGTTGTTGGCTATTGGCAGTGAAAATAGAAAACAAGAGCAGGAGGCTAGACATTGCAATGCCTACCATTTATAAATAGTAAGTGAAAGTTAGTGGAATTAATTTAATTTAAAACTATTTATCTCTCTAAATTTACCTCTCTTTGTCTCTCCAAGTTTACCTCTATTTATCTTGTCATCTCTAATGAACTTTTAATATATTTATCTCTTCCATCTTTATCTATCCCTCTTTCTTCTTTTTCTTTATCCTGCTTCCATGTACCTCTCCCACTCTCTCAATTGCAAACATAACATGACCCCCTTGATAATAGAGTAAGGAACCTAATTATCTTTTCCATTTAGAGATTTTGTTTAAGAAATGTTTGAATCCTTTAAAGTTGGTGAATAATTGATTTGAAGCTATCAAATACTACACAAATGTATACATAAATAGACCGAATTTCTTAGTCATTTATCTTCAACATATCTTTGACGTACCCATTGCACACCAAAGTACGATTGCTAGTATTAATTTATTTAACTCTCTATCAACATAAATCTGCATCTTGCAAGTGCTAGTAATTTGGTAGTGTTGTGTGTTATTCGCTTGCTTCATTCCACCATTATCCAATTCAGGAGACAAACCCCATCAAAGGCTTTCACAAGATCGTATTCTCCAATGTATTAACACCCAAAACTTAATTTGCCATCTCAAACAATTTCCTGTCATCTACAGTCCCTGAATTAGACTGCGATTCATCCCATTTGCCAAGGACAAGGGATTTAAATTGACATCCTGTACAATTAGACGAGCTTCTCAACTTCAGACACAAAGGGATTTTAACCCTTTATGCCAAGCCAACCCTAGATTGAAGAAATCATATCTCCAGAAGAGTTTTTCTTATGATATTGTGATTCACCCTTGTTTGGGGGTTTTATCTACTACAATAAGCGCTCTATCTGATTTATCATATCTGTAGCAAGTGTTTGATAGAATAAAGATAAGAAGAACAGACATAAGTTGCAGTGTGTATAAAATAAACTAAATCAGAATGAAATTGTACCGTTGAATAAATTGTACCGTTATAGATTAAAGATCTGTAACACGACTACAAATAAAAATGCAGATTTAAAAGGAAAAAAACAGTTAGAGCCGTTAGGGAACTTAAAAAGCTAGAGCCGTTAGAGAGTATTGAATTCAAAATGACGAGCTATAAATAATTGTGAACAACTGTATCTCTTATTCTCTCTTTGACCTTTGCAGAGAATGATCTGTTTTTCTGTTTTCTACCCTTTTGTGAATGTTCGTTTGATTTTTTTGGGGGTCAATGTTATGTCTCTCTCTGAAACTCTTTTAGAACATTTTTTCCTTGTAGTTTTCTTTCAGCGTGCACGTTGTTGTTTCTATTCATGTTGGTTTTTTTTGGGTTTTTAATTTTGTTTCTGTTGTGTTATTTTTTCCCCATTTTATTATTTGCCATCCTGTTTATAGTGGCAGCAAAGGAAGAGGCAGAGAAGAGCAGGTAACAACACAAGAATGAGAAGGGCACAATTCTTCTTCATACTAGGTAATCTACATGCTTACCAGTTTTTAATATATATTATTATTTTATTTTCTGCATGCTATACATTCCTCCCTTAATGTTATAGTTTTGGATGCTAATGATGTTATTGATTCTATGTTTGCGCTTTGTATTTGTTGGTGTCTATTCAAGTGTCTGCCCTCAGCATGCTGTTTTTTTTATTTTTAATGATATGGGTATCTATTCTCAGCATGCTATTCTGTTTTGTTGTGTATTATAGTTATAGAAGCCAATAGTTAAGTCTTATGGTTTTGAATCTGCTACTCATGATTTCTATTAAAATGTGGAATAGTGATCAATTTCATCATGTTGTTAAAAACCTAAATATTATGGAAATTTTGAAGAGTTATAAGGAATTACTTTGGTTTTGCAAGATTTTCACTGTTTTTAAGAGTTTTTTTTTTTTTTGGAGTGTCTCTTGTAAATAAGGTAGCTAATTGCTCTGATGTGCTATGTTTACACATTTTCGATCCTTTGAGTGGATGTCTCTTTTTAAGTTTTCTATTTCTTGTAAACATTTGTTATTGATTGTGTTCATACGTTGATGTTATAGGTGTGCATTTTGATACACTACTTTGTCACAAAACTATTATTCTGCATTAATGATATAGGGCTGATGTCTCATGCAGCAAATTATTTGCCTTATATGGATGTTGGCTTTGTTAGCCTTGTGGCATCATTAATTTATGTTCTCAGTTTCTTGTTTTGCATTGAATTTTATCTAGCACTTACATGTGAATGGGTTTTTTTTTCTTGATTTTTCTGTTATAGAGTATTTTTTTCACATTTTTTGTGCAAACTGTAATCATACAGAAATAAGGAGAATCTTTGTCATCAACATTTGCTTTTTTAGTTTTTACATTGTTTCTTTCCTTTTGCATGATAATTATATTGTGATTTCATGTTTATTGTTAATGACACTTAGATCTTCCTTCTAGTGGTTTTTACAATTTGCGAGGGGTTTCTTTCATACATTTTTCTCATTTGCTGCCCAAATTTCAGTACAGGTTCCATTTTTACATAAAATTATTGTTTTCCAATTTCAGTATTGTACTTTGTATCCATTATTTTTGTGTTCCACTGCTGGTTCTATTACTGTTGGTGTCTTACACATTTGTTATAACTGTTGGTGTCTTACACATTTGTTTTAATGGTGTTATTTTTGTTCCATATATTATGGGTTTGCTGTTCTTTCTCATAGAATGTTGTAGGATTGTGTTATCTGGAATCTGGATGAATATGTATGGTACTTGCATTGTGTTCGTTTTTAAGGGGTGCAGTTTATGTATAACACTCTATTACTGGGATCCAATTTTCTTTCTTACTTCTCCTAATTATTTTCATGATTTGTGGTCATCTATTCTTTTCTTGCTTTCTTTTCGAATTTTTTCTCTTATTATTCACCTATGACTTTAACAATGCATCTCCCTCCTCCATTCGGTAATTCTATATATTTGTGTTTGGGTATGCATTTCATTCCTATAGCAATAAACAGGTATCTTATTATTATTTTAGTTTCTGAATGCTATACATCCCTTCTCTGAATGCTATTGATGTTATAGTTTTTTTTAATGTCAATAGTGTTATTAATTCCACATTTGCATTTTGAAATTTGGCTATTCGAGTGTGTCTCCTCCCAGCATGTTGCTTTTGATAGTTTAATGTCCTTCAAATTTTATTGATATGGGTATCTATTCTCATCATGCTATTCTCTTCTGTTAAATGTCACAGTTCTTTGTGCCAACTGTGCAATCTAAGTATAGGTTTGAATCTGCTCCCTATGCTTACTGTTCAAATGTAATCAATTTCATCATATTATTAAGAATTTAAATATCATTTCATATATTTTAATGTCCTTCAAATTTTATTGATATGGGTATCTAGTCTCAGCATGCTATTATGTTCTGTTAAATGGCACAGTTCTTCGTGCCAACCGGGCTATCTAAGTATAGGTTTGAATCTGCTCCCCTTGATTACTGTTCAAATGTCAAAAAGCGATCAATTTCATCATATTATTAAGAATTTAAATATCATTTTAGATAGACCTTATATTGTGGTCAACAAGTTGATTAGACATATTAGAAATTTTGAAGAGCATGTAGGTTTTAATTTTTTAATGTCCTTTTATTGGTATGGGTATCTATTCTCAGCATGCTATTTTGTTCTGTTGAATGTCATAGTTCTTTGTGCCAACTGCTCAAATGTGGAAAAGTGATCGATTTCATCATATTAGCAAGAATTTCAATATCATTTTAGTAAGAAATAGTATTATGGTCAACATGTTGATTAGACATATTGGAAATTTTGAAGAGTTATAAAAGAAAATTTAAAGAGCTATACAGAAGGACTTTGGTTTTGCACAAGATAGCATTATCCCTCTCCGTTCTCATATTCCCATTCACTGTTTTTTAAGTGTCATTAAAAAAAATCGTTTCTTGTAAATAAATACGGATTATAACTCACTGCTCTCATATGCTATGTTTACATTTTTTCGGCCCTGTAATTTGAGTGGATGCTTTAGATAGATCACTGTTTTCTAGGTATCTTTCTTTTTTTTTTCCTTGTAAATATGTGTTATTACTTATTGATTGTCTTCTTGCATTGATGTTATAGGCGTGCACTTTAATACCCTAGTTTGTCAATCTCATGCAGCAATTTATCTGCCCTATATGGATGCTGACTTTGTTTGTCTTGTGACATCATTGGTTTATGTTCTAAATTTCTTGTTTTGCATCGAATTTTTATTTGGTACTTACATGTAATTTAGGTCTTTTTCTCTAAGCATATCATTTAGGGTGTCAACTTTTGTCAGTTAATATTATTAGTTTTTCTGTTTTAGAAATTTTTTTTGTGCAAACTGTAATTATATAGAACCAAGGAGATTCTTTTTTATTAACATTTTCTTTAAATGACTGTTCAAGCTCCAAGCCCAACATAAATTTGGATCCATGTTCTGGTTGCACGAACTTTGCTCCCAGGATAGGGAATGAGAAATTTTCCACCATCTGAAGATTTCATTTTAGTGTCTTCGCTAATGATTTCCACCATGGTCGGTTTCTCACTCTTCAACCTTCGCAGTGTCTCGGGGATGTCCGTTTCCTTCAAACCTCCTAAGCTCTGAAATTGATTACCTTCTTGCATTCGTTCCACATGTGTGAGACTTTAGGTTTCTGAGCACTCATAGTTATTAGATAGAACAGTTCGATCAACAATATATTTAGTTAAACAATGGCTCGGTTTAAATAGTACATTCTAAGTATTGATCTGTTTGACTTATCATAAATCACAGTCTTACTAAAAAGAGCGATTTCAGATGAGTCACATAAATGAGTCAGTAGACTGTAGGACCCATCATATTGACCCATCTCTTAATGTGATGTATGATGAGCAACCTAAACAAGTCAAACTTTAGGGTGCGCTATTTAAACCTGGCCCAAAGAATGAGCTGCTGAGATATTGTCATCACTGTTATGAGATGGGAAAAAAATGTTGTGAAATGGTTCAAGTTGAAATTACCTGCTCTGTGGATTGTGCCTGCTGCTGGGTAAATTGTGGCAACCCATTGTAATTAGGCAGAGCAAAAGGATCCTCAAAGCCATTGGCAATTCCATGCATGTGTTGAACAACTTTGTGACGATTTCTCATTTTTATCACGTGGAACAGAATGATGCCCAGAGATATTAAGATAGTGCATCAGATGTTGAGTAGAATTGAAATTGGATGGAAAAGAATGGTTTACAAAAACTCCAGCGATAGTGGAATGAAGTGTGTTTAGAGCAGTAATTTGGACATAGTAGCAAGTGAAGAGGCTGTGTAGATCAAAGAGACAACTGAGTGGAGTGAAGAAGAGGTCTGAAATAATAGAGGGGAGGTGTCAGCGTAAGGAGTAGAAAGGAGCTGGGTCAAGGCTGTGTGAAGATTGGAAGGAAAGACAAAATAATGTGAAGCTGCGTAGGGAGGCCTGGAAGAGCATAACAGTTCCAACGATGAAATGGGAGGTTACAGAGAGAGTTTGTAAAAGAACAGAGCAAGAGGGCTAAAAACAACCCGTGGTCAATAAGGGATTTGTGCAGGAGGGACTGGGAGAGTAGATTGAGGGTGTGAGATTAGATTGTGGGTGTAGGAAATAACTAGCAAGAGACAACGTGATACATCAGAGAAGGCTAGGGAAATATTGCACAAAGAAGAATGTAATTTTTGAATAGTAGAGGAAGCCAATTTTCATTAGTAGATGGAATTCATTATAACAATAATAATTTCCCAATATGAAGGATTTGGTGAAGTACTTTGTAATTAGATGTTATGTGAAAATGAGGTTTTATTTGTCATGGCAATCACTGAGTTTGGATTTTCTCTAGCTGCTTTATCTTTAAGTTCATTTTGCATCACACTTCAAGATACATGCATACTCCTTAAGAATGAGGCAACCTTCTCTGTCAAATATAATGAACTGCATATTTGAATGGAAACTTCAAGATACAGACATACTCCTTAAGAATGAGGCAACCTTCTCTGTCAAATATGATGAACTGCATATTTGAATAGAAAACGAAGATTGCTAAGGAGTAGAAAGGAGCTGGGTCAAGGCTGTGTGAAGATTGGAAGGAAAGACAAAATAATGTGAAGCTGCGTAGGGAGGCCTGGAAGAGCATAACAGTCCCAAAGAGATTAAACGATGAAATGGGAGGTTACAGAAAGAGTTTGTAAAAGAACAGAGGAAGAGGGCTAAAAACAACCCGTGGTCAATAAGGGATTTGTGCAGGAGGGACTGGGAGAGTAGATTGAGGGTGTGAGATTAGATTGTGGGTGTAGGAAATAACCAGCAAGAGACAACGTGATGCATCAGAGAAGGCTAGGGAAATATTGCACAAAGAAGAATGTAATTTTTGAATAGTAGAGGAAGCCAATTTTCATTAGTAGATGGAATTCATTATAACAATAATAATTTCCCAGTATGAAGGATTTGGTTAAGTACTTTGTAATTAGATGTTATGTGAAAATGAGGTTTTATTTGTCATGGCAATCACTGAGTTTGGATTTTCTCTAGCTGCTTTATCTTTAAGTTCATTTTGCCTCACTTCAAGATACAGGCATACTCCTTAAGAATGAGGCAACCTTCTCTGTCAAATATGATGAACTGCATATTTGAATAGAAAACGAAGATTGCAGTAAACTGATATTGAGACCATATCAAGTTTAGCTACACTGAAACCCTCAACAAAAGTGATTATCGGAAAGGGCTTTACTCAACCTTTAGAGGAAAAAAATTAAAGTAATTTAAATGCAGGCTATCATCGGACAATCCATTACATGGACCTGCACAATGAATGGAATTGCTGGCAAGAGGATCAGAGTAACCCGGTTGTGAAAACTAATCTGCAGTTAAACCCAACTCACAAGATCCATAAACCCAAACATATCAAAATCATTGATTTCAAAATCTACGAGGTCTGAGAAACCTGTTGAAGAACCCCTAGAAGGAGACTGAACATCATATCTCTAAATTCCAAATGGTTGTTGCTTGATGTTTGGCGGACGTTACATTGAATGAGATTTACTATAGAAGAGGCTTTATCTGATAAACCATTTTAGAAAGATGGTTAGAATCCCTGTCACTCAACTGAGCATCTTTGTTTTCTGATATACTTTGGCAAATAGTGTTGTCGTTGTTAGCCACAATTGCTGCAATAGCTGGTTGGCAATGCTCACATAACCATTTACTGTATGACCATTTGTTTTCATGCCAACCTTTTTTGGTTAATGCATAGAGTTTCTGTGCAGAATTTTGAGGCAATCGAATCCTTGGTGTGCCCATTTTCTGCCAAGGTGTGTCCATCTTTATTCATAATTTTCTTTAGAAGATTTGGAGATTCTGGATTGGTGTGTGCCATCCACTAACCCTCTAACAGCTTCTTCTGAGTTACTGAGTAGCCCTTCTAGAGTCTCTACAGGTTTTAGTTGTGCTTCTACGCAACTTCAACAGATCCCAATTATAGTGTGATTTCATGTCTCCTTCATGTCTCCCTTCCATTGACCTTTTCAATTAATGAATTCTGAACTGAAAACATATTTTATCTTTAGAAGATAAAAATCTGTTACATGACTGCAAATAAAAATGCACCGTTAGAATGAAAAATGCTGGAGCCATTATGGAGTATGGAATTCAATAAAAGGAGTTAAAAATAATTGTGATCAACTAAATTCCTCATTCTCTCTTTGAACTTTGCAGAAAATGTTCTGTTTTCCTATTTTGTTCCCTTTTCGTTTGATTTCTTTTGGGTCTGAAACTTTTTAAGGTCATTTTTCTTGTAGTTTTGTTTCAGCGTGCACGCTGTTGTTTCTACTCATGTTGATTTTCCTATGCATTTTAATTTTGTCTGTGTTATTTTTTTGCCATCTTTTTCATATTGGCAGCAAAAGAAGAGGCATAGAAGAGAAGGCAGCAACACACGAATGGGAAAGGCAGAATTTTTCTTCATACCAGGTAATCTACTTGCTTACCACTTTTTAATACATATTATTTAAGTTAATTTTTGCAATTAAAATTTGTTTATAGTATCTTTTATATAATGTAAACTATGGCAATCAAATGTTGTTGTGAGGAGTATTACCTTTGTTGTGTTTAAGCTTTTGATGCCAATGGTGGTTATTAATTTTACATTTGCATTTTGTATTTGCTGGTGTTTTACTTTGTAATTTGGCTATTCAAGTGTCTGCTTTCAGCATGCTATTTTTGAAATTTTAGTGTCTTTTCTAATATTAATGATATGGGTATCTATTCTAAAAAAAATTGTGTCTTAACTTTGCAAGTTTTTTTAAAATAAATTTAAAAAAATTTGTTAGTAGTTTTTATTTGTTTATTCATTGTAAAAAGATGTATAAGTTGTCAAAAGATGCGTTTTTCATAGTAGAATGTAGGAGGGTTATTTTTAATACATATATGACACATTTTGTCACATTTATGTGGGTTTACACTAAAGGACAAATTTTTGGATGAGAATACTATTTTAATCTTATTATTTTCACAGTGAAAATATAATTGAAATGAGCAACATATGATATGGTTTTGTGCCCATGGTTTTGTAAATTGTAAAACTATAAGTAGTTTCTAGATTGTAAAATGCCTATATAAGCTTGGAGAGGAGTTTGAACATGAAGTTTTGTATGCAAGGTTGACTGTTAGAATAGGTCCTTCCAAGCTTGAGTTGAAGTGATGCTCTTGTAAGAATTTGCATTGCAAGTGTGTTGTAATTGAATTTGTTGATTTGATAATGCATTATACTAGTTTTAGAGTGTGGGGCTTTTTTATCCCGTAAGGGTTTTCCCCACAATAATCACTGTGTTATGTGTTTATGACTATTTCATTTATGCTATTGCATATTTCTTAAATCGTTGTAATACTTAAGTTGAAATTTGCATATTGTCCTCTCAAGATTAGCGTAGGAAGCATTTTTGCATACCTTTGCTTCCTTACAAGTGGTATCAGAGCTTGACCAATTTTGGTTCTATTTGTTGGGTACAAATTTTTTTGAGCTAATTAAAGCTTGAGTGAGAGTTTGTGCAGAGTATTTTATTTCTGTGTTGCAAGATTGTTAAGATGACAAGCATTTCAAAGAATATTGATAGAGAGAAGTTTTCTGGCATAAACTTTGAGATGTGGAAGTTGAAGATGAAAGATCTGTTGATTGATCGAGATTTATGGGATGCGGTGGATGAAAATAAGTTGAAGCTCGCAGATCCGACTTTAGCCACATAGTATGATGTGATGGACAAAAAAACTAAAGGCCTCATAAGATTAGTATCAGAGCTTTAGGTCACGGGTTCGAGTCTCCCTTCAGTAGGTGCTGAAGGCTCAGTCGGTGCTGAGGGGGAGATTGTTGACTTGGTGGTCAGCACCTCCTTGGAGATTCGTGACATGACTTAACCGCCTCCCGTGGATTGGGTTAAATTTGGCATTTGTATCAGGCATTGATAGTTCAAACTTTTGGTGCAACGGCAAATGATTCCAACAAAGATTATGTCTTGTAGACTCAATTATGATTAATGTGCATGAAGAGTCTACTGTGAAGAAGCTAAGTGAGATTTATCAAGAGAAATCACTTGTGAACAAGATTTTCTTGAGGAAGAAATTATATTCTTTGAGAATGGAAGAAGGTGGATGAATTTATGAGCATCTGAAAAGTTTTAATATGTTGGTGACTCAGTTGACCTTAGTTGGGGTATCAATGGATGAAGAAAAAAAATGTCAAATTTTGCTATGTTCATTGCCGAACTCACGAGATAGTCTACTTTCTGAGAAGATGAGAAAGAAGGTCTCTCCGAATGCCAAAGAGGCTTTGAGTGTTTGAGGAAGACCAAAAGAAAGAGGCAAGAACGAAAAGCAGCATGATCGTTCTAAGTCCAAAAATAAGGGGAGATCAAAGTCCCCTTGTAAGTCCAAGGTAATCTGCTAGAATTGTGGAAAACTCAGACACTTTTGAAAGGATTGCAAAAAGGAAAATAAAAAGAAGAATAAGCAAGATTCTGATCCTGAGTCCGAGAAGGAAGATGGAGACACCTTTATTGCAACCTTGGCCACTCGTGCAAGTGACAATGCATGGTTGATAGACTTTGATGCATCTTTCCACATGACTCCTAATAGAAATTGGTTTAATAAGTATGAAAATTTTGATAGTGGTAAGGTGTATTTTGGTGATAAATCAGTTCTTGAAATTTTTTGATGGTAGAATTAGAAGATTTGATGGTGTCTTGCATATCCTAAGACTAGCAAAGAATTTGTTATCGATGCAGGTGTGAAAATGGTGAGAGGTGCTATGATGATAACAAGAGGAAGCAGATTGGGTACACTCTACCAGCTTGATGCATGCAAAGTTGAGTGCAATAGTACTTCTAATATGATTGTGAAAAAGACTACTCAATTAGAAAATGAGAGAGTTTCTCTTTCAATAGATGGTCGTGATTTTTGGGTACCCAAGGGTGCTCTGTCTATCGAATCAAAATTGCTTACAGAGAAGACTATGTTATAGCACTAGAGACTTGGCCACATAGGTGAGAAAGGTCTACAAAATTTTAAAAATAATTTTTTTTTGATGGGTTGAATGACTACAATCTTGAATTTGATTTCTGTGATTTATGAAAAATAAAACCGCATTCAGTTTTACTCAAGTTCTCGTAAGTCTTCATATATTTTAGATCTAATCCATTCGATGTATTTGGTCTAGTTGATGTTCCTTTTATTGGTAGATCAATTTATTATGTTTCTTTTATTGATAATTTTAGTAGAAGAACATGGGTTTATTTTCTTAAGAGTAAAGTTGAAGTTTTCAATAGTTTCAAAGAATTTAAGATAATGGTTGAGTTGTAGACTAAAAAAAAAATAAAACATTTGAAGACAGATAATGGTGGTGAATATTGCTTTAATGATTTTGATACTTTTTGTAAAGATTGTGGTATTAAAAGATAGAAGACAACTCTGTATTCTCCACAACAGAATGGAGTTGCAAAAAGAATGAACAAGACCTTGATGGAGAAGGCTAGGAGTATGCTGAGTGGTGTTGGACTAGAACAAAAATTTTAAGCTGAAGCTGTAGCCACTGCCTACTACTTGATAAACAAGTCTCCTGCATCAGCTCTTGTTGATAAGACCCCAATGGAAGTGTGGTCAGGTCACAAGCCTTCACTTAAACATCTGAGAGTGTTTAGTTGTGAAACATATGCTCATGTGCCAAAAGATAAGCATACAAAATTAGATAACAAAGCTGTCAAATGTATTTTCATTAGATATAGTTATGGTGTGAAAGGATACAAGCTTTGGAATCTTGTTGAACAAAAGATATTTTATTTCAAAAGTGTTATTTTAGAGAAACTAAGCCTTCTTTTGTTATTGTGTAGCCATAATAAATAGAAGAAAATAGAGATGTGATTCAACTATCTGCTACATTGGAGAAAGTTAAATCAAGGCCCTTAGAGAGATAAGAAGTTAAGGACAGCTCTACAAGTTATGAATCCTTAGAGGAAGAAGAGTTATATGAAGCTGAAGAAAAAACTTGAACATATCTTGTTCGAAGATCTACTAGGAAAAAGAAACCACCTAAAAAGTATGGATATTCTCTTGATGATTGGAGATGCATATTTGTATTGAATGTTAATATTGATGAACCAAGATTTGTAAAAGAGGCTATTGGTATGAATGAAAATAGTCATGCATGAAGAAATGATAGCTCTTAAAAGGAATGACACATTGGACCTTGTACCATTGTTTGAAGGACATAAGCATGTTAGTTGTAAATGGGTGTTCGAAAGGAAGATGGGTTCAAATGGAAGCATTGAGAAATATAAAACATGTTTGGTCGCAAAAGGTTACTCCCATTATGGTGAGATTTTTTTTTTGTAGCCAAAATGATATTTATTTAGTTTTTCCTTTCTATTGGAGTAGTTTATGATCTAGAGATCGAGAAAATGGATGCAAAAATAACTTTCCTTCATAGAAATTTGGAGAAAGAAATTTACATGACACAGCCAGAGCACTATGTGGTGAAAGGTAAAAGTCATTCAGTGTATAAGTTGAAGAAATCCTTGTATGGTTTAAAACAAAATCCTAGGATGTGGTATCACAAATTTGATACGTATGTGTTGAGTTTGAAATTTATGCGATCTAAATTTGATCATTGTATATATTTCAAATATGATGATGATTATTTCTTGGTTATTTCCTTATATGTCAATGACATGTTATATATTGACAAAGAAAATAGTTTGATTACATAATTAAAATATCAGCTCTCGATAAAGTTTGAAATGAAAGATCTTGGTGTAGCAAGACACATTCTGGGAATGAAGATTGTAAGAGATAAAAAAAAATAGAAAGTTTGGCTAGGCCAAAGTAAGTATGTTGGTATTATTTTGAAAAGATTCAATATGCAAGATTCTACACCATTGAGTGTTCCTGTTACAACAAGAACAAATATTTCTAGTTCACAGTGTCCTACATACTAGGGTGTTGTTGGAAGTTTGATGTATGCCATAGTTTGTACAAGACCAAACATTGCCCAAGTAGTGGAAGTACTTTCCCATTATATGTTTAATCTAGGAAGAGCACATTGGGATGCAGTAAAAAAAGTTTTCAAATATTTGCGGGGTACTTCAGAGTACTCAATATATTTTCATGGAACACAAAATGAGCATTCTTTAGATATTTGAGTTTATGTGGACTCAGACTAGGTTGGTGATATTAATAGAAGAAGATCCACCAGTGCATATCTGTTTACATTATTTGGTGGTGCAATTAGTTGGATGAGCAAGCGACAAACTGTGGTTACTTTGTCCACTATTGAGGCAAAGTATATGACAGCTACTCATGCCTGCAAAGAAGTCATTTGACTTAAGAGATTGTGTTCAGATATAGAGTTTAAACATGGTGTCGTAACAATTTATAGTGACAGTCAGAGTGCAATTTGCCTAGCGAAGAACCTGACTTTTTATGCGAGAACCAAGCACATTGATGTACAATATTATTTTGTGAGAGATATGGTTGAGGATGATAAGGTGAAGTTGGAGAAGGTAGAAATTTTGGTGAATGTTTCTGATGCATTAACTAAGTCAGCGAGTACAAAAAAGTTCAAATAGTGTTCAGAGTCTATGGGCATCTCGACCTCTAGCAATTAAGTTCATGATAGTTTGGATCCCTTGACTCTTGCAAGGTGTTCGACAAGTGAGAGAATGTTGAAAAATATGTGTCTCAACCTTGTAAATTTTTTTTAGATAAATCTAAAAAAAATTTTGATCTAAAAAAAATTTTGGTAATTTTTCACTTGTTTATTCATTGAAAAAAGTTGTATGAGTTGTCAAAATGTGCTTTGTCCATAGTAGAATATAAGAGAGCTATTTTTAGTGCATATATGACACATTTTGTCACTTTTATATGGGTCTACACTAGGAGACAAATTTTTGTATTAGAATACTATTTTAATTTTATTTTTTTAATAGTAGAAATACAATTGTCAAAAATGTGCAACATGTGATATGGTTTTGTAAAATTAAAAGTAATTTCTAGATTGTAAAATATCTATATATGAGGGCTTGGAAAGGAGTTTGAACATAGAGTTTTGTATGCAAGGTCAGCTATTAGAAGAAGTCTTTCCAAACTTAAGTTGAGGTGATGCTCTTGTAAGAACTTGCATTTGCAGTGTGTTATAAACATTTGTTGATTCGATAATACATTATGCAAGTTTTAGAGTAGGATTTTTCTCCCATATGGGTTTTCCCCACGATAATCATTATATTATGTATTTATGGTTATTTCATTTATGCTCTTACATGATTCTTAAATCATTATAATACTTAAGTTAAAATTTATAATTTATCCTCTCAAGATTAGCGTAAGAAGCTTTTCCGCATACCTTTGCTTCCTTACAAATGTATATAGAAACACTTCCCAAGCTAATCTTGAGAGGAGAAATATGCAAATTTCAACTGAAGTATTACCATGATTTAAGAAACATGCAAGAGCATAAATGAAATAACTATAAACACATAACACAATAATTATCGTGGAAAAAATTCTTAAAAGAGAAAAACTCCACACTCTAAAACTTGCATAATGAATTATGGAATCAACAAATGATTACAACACACTTGCAATGCAAATTTTTAGAAGGGATCACTTCAACTCAAGCTTGGAAGGATTTCCTCTAGCAGCCAACCTTGCATACAAAACTTCATGTTCAAACTCCTCTCCAAGCCCTCATTATATAGATATTTTACAACCTGAAAACTACTTGTAGTTTTACAAAATCATGGGCACAAAACCACCATGTCACATGTTATCCATTTTCGATAATTGTATTTTCACTATGAAAAAAATAAGATCAAAATAGTATTCTCGTCCAAAACTTTGTTCCTTAGTGTAGACCCACATAAAAGTGATAAAATATGTCATATATGTACTAAAAATAGCCCTTTTATATTCTACTATGGACAAGACATCTTTTGACAACTCGTACACCTTTTTCCAATGAATAAACAAGTGTAAAACTACCAACAATTTTTCTTAGATTTATTTAAAAAATTTTTGCAAAGTTGAGACACATGTTTCTTAACATTCTTTCATTTGTCGAACATCTTGCAAGACTTAAGGGATCTAAACTATCATGGACTCTGAACACCATCTAAATTTCTTTGTGCTCACGGACTTAGTTAATGCATCAACAACATTCACCAAAGTTTTTACCTTCTCCAACTTCACCTTGCCATCCTCAAGCTTATCTCTCACAAAATGATATTGTACATCAATGTGCTTGGTCCTGACATGAAAAATTGGGTTCTCGCTAAGAAGATTGCACTCTAACTATCACTATAAATTCTCACTGCACCCTGTTTGAACTCTATATCTGAACACAATCTCTTAAGCCAAATGGTTTCCTAGCAGGCATGATTAGCTACCATATACTCTACCTCAGTAGTGGACAAAATAACCACGACTTGTCGCTTTCTCATTCAATTGATTGCACCACCAAATAATGTAAACACATATGCACAAGTGGATCTTCTTCTATTAATATGATCAGCCTATTATGAATCCACATAGCCTCAAATATATAAAGAATGCTCATTTCCTGTTCCATGAAAATATATTGAGTACTCTGAAATACCCCACAAGTATTTGAAATCTCTTTTTAATACATCTTAATGTGTTCTTCCTAGATTAGACATGTAATGAAAAAATACTTTCACTGTTTCGACAATATTTGATCTTGTACAAACCATAGCATACACCAAACTTCTAACAACACTTTGGTATGGTACTTGACTCATCTCGTCCATCTCCAATGAGGATGTAGGACACTGTAAAGTAGAAAGTTTTGTTACTATTGTAACATGAGCACTCAATGATCTAAAATCTTGCATATTGAATCTTCTTAGAATAGTATCCACATACTTACTCTAGCCTAGGCAAATCTTTTTATTTTGTCTATCTCTTACAATCTTCATTCTCAGAATGTGCTTTGTTGCACCAAGATCTTTCATTTCAAACTTGATAAAAAATTAAGATTTTAATTCTACAATCAAAACTTTTCTTTTGCCAATAAATAACACGTCATTGACATACAAGGTAATAACCAGGAAACGATCACTATTAGATTTGAAATATATACAATGATCAAATTTAGATCACACAAATCTCAAACTCAACACATATGTATCAAACTTCTTTTACAAACCATATTATACATCAAACTTCCAACAACACTATGGTATAGTACTCGACTCATCTCTTCCATCTCCAATAAGGATGTAGGACACTGTGAAATAGAAAGTTTTATTGTCATTGTAACAAGAACACTCAATGATCTAGAATCCTACATATTGAATCTTCTCAAAATAGTATCAACATACTTACTGTGGCTTAGACAAAGTTTTTTATTTTGTCTATCTCTTACAATCTCTATTCCCAGAATGTGCCTTGCTGCATCAAGATCTTTCATTTTAAATTTTATCGAAAGTTGAGATTTTAATTCTACAATCAAACCCTTTCCTTTGCCAATAAATAACATGTAGGGCAATAACCAAGAAATGATCACCATCATATTTAAAATATATACAATGATTAGATTTAGACCGCACAAATTTTAAATTCAACACATGTATCAAACTTCTAATACCACGTCCTAGGACTTTGTTTTAAACCATATAAGGATTTCTTCAACTTACAAATGAAATGATTTTTACCTTTCACTAGAGTTATGGTTGTGTCATGTAAATTCCTTCCTCCAAATCTTCATGATGAAAAGTTGTTTTCACATCTATTTGATCAATTTCTAGATCATAAGCTGCTGCAATCGAAAGCAAAAATCGAATGGATGTCATTTTGACAACATGAGAAAAATTTCACTATAATCTACTCCCTCAACCTGGGAGTAACCTTTTGCAACCAAACGTGTTTTATACTTCTCAATGCTTCCATTTGAACCCATCTTCTTTTCAAACACCCATTTACAACCAACAGACTTCCGTCTTTTAGGCAATGGTACAAGTACCCATATTTCATCTTCTTAAGATCTGTGATTTCTTCATCCATGGCTATTTTTCAAGACTCTGAATCATTCATACCAAGATCCTCTTCCACAAATCTTGGTTCATTAATATTAGCATTCAATGCAAATATGCATCTCCAATAATCATAAGAACATCTATACCTTTCAGGTGGTTTCTTTTGTCTAATAGACCTTTGAACAAGATCTGGTGCAGGTTCTGTTTACGCTTCAGGTAACTCTTCTTCTTTTGATGATTCAGAACTTGTAGAGCTCTCATCGACTTCTTGTCTTTCTAAGGGCCTTGATTCAACTTTCTATGACGTAGCAGATTGTTGAATCACATCTTTCTTTTCTTCTATTTGTTCTAGCTGCACTGTAACAAAAAAAAGCTTAGATTCTCTAAAAATAACACTTCTTGATTAAAATACCTTTTATTCAACATGATCCCAAAGATTGTATCTTTTTACACCATAACTGTATCTGATGCAAATATATTTGATAACTTTTTTATCCAATTTTGTTCGCTTCTCCTTTGACACATGAGCATATGCTTCACAACAGAACACTCTCAGATGTCTAAGTGAAGGCTTGTGGCCCGACCATGCTTCCATTAGTCAGACCACAAGCCTTCACTTAGACATCTGAGAGTGTTGCCCGACCATGCTTCCATTGGTGTCTTATCAACAAGAGCTGATGTAGGAGACCTGTTTATTAGGTATAAGGCAATGGCTACAACTTCAGTCTAAAACTTTTATTCTAGTCCAACACCACTCAACATACTCCTAGCCTTCTCCATCAAGGTCATGTTCATTCTTTCTGCAACTTCATTCTGCTGTGGAGAATACAGGGTTTTCTTTTATTTTTTAATACCATAATCTTTACAAAATGTATCAAAATCATTAGAGAAATATTCACCACTATTATCAGTTCTCAAATATTTTATTTTATTTTCAATTTGCAACTCAACCATTGCCTTAAATTATTTGAAACGACTGAAAACTTTAGCTTTACTCTTAAGAAAATAAACCCATATTCTTCTATCGAAATCATCAATAAAAAAAAAATAATAAACTGATCTACCAAAAGAAGGAACATCAATAGGACCAAATACATCTGAATAGATTAGATCCAAAATACACGAAGACTTATGAGAACTCGAGTAAAACTAAATGCGATTTTGCTTTCCATAAATACATTGCTCACAAAAATCAAATTCAAGATTGCAATCATTCAACCCATCAACCTATATCCGTAGACCCTTCTCACCTATGTGACTGAGTTTTTGGTGTCATAACATGGTCTTCTTTACAGGTAACTTTGATTGGATAGATAGAGCACTTTTGGGTACCCCAAAAACTACAACCATCTTTTAAAAAGAAACCCTCTCCTTTTCCAACTGAGTAGTCCTTTTCACAACCTTATCAGAAGTACTATTGCACTCAATTATGCATACATCAAGTTGGTACAGTGTACCTAATCTACTTCCTCTTGCTATCACCATAACACCTCTCACCATTTTCACACATGTTTTAAAAAATTGTACATGCACCCCCACATCTATTAGCTTACTAACATATAACAAATTTTTTGCTAGTCTCAGGATATGCAAGACACCATCAAATCATATAATTCTACCATCATAAAATTTCACATGAATACTTCCACGACTAACAATATTAAGAACTAGGTTGTCACTCAAATACAGTTTACCACCATCAAAATTTTCATACTTACTAAACCAATTTCTATTAGGAGTCATGTGGAAATATGCATATGAGTCTATCAACCATGCATTGTCACCCACACGAGTGGCCAAGGCTGTGATAAAGACATCTCCATCTTCCTTCTCGATCTTAGAATTAGAATCTTGCTTCTTTTTCTTTTCCTCTTTGCAGTCCTTTCGAAAGTGTCTGGGTTTTCCACAATTCCAACAAATTGCCTTGGATTTGGCAGGGGACTTTGATCTCCCCTTATTCTTGGACTTAGACTAACCATGCTTCTTTTCATTCTTACCTATTTCTTTTGGTCTTCCTCTAACACTCAAAACATCTTTGGCATTTAGAGAGACCTTCCTTCTCATCTCCTCAGAAAGTAGAGAACCAACAACATCTTCCATCTTCAAAATGACTGAAGTGCTCCCTATGGCCATGACAAGACTGTCCCATTAGTTCAGCAACAAACATAGAAAGATTTGACACCTTTCTTTTTCATCCATTGATATCTCAACTAAGGTCAATTAAGTCACCAACATATTAAAATCTTGTTCACAAGTGATTTCACTTGATAGATCTCACTTAGCTTCTTTGCAGTAGACTCTTCATGCACATTAATCAGAATTGAGTTTGCAAGACACAATCTTATGAGACCTTTAACTTTTTTGTCCATCACATCATATTGTGTGATTAAAGTTAGATCTGCGAGCCTTAACTTATTCTTATCCACCGCATCTCATAGATCCTGATCAATCAACAATTCTTCCATCTTCAGCTTCCACATTTCAAAGTTTGTGCCAAAAACCTTCTCTACATAAATCCTCCCTGAAATGTTTGCCATTTTAACAATCTTGCAACATATAAATGAAATACTTTGCACAAGCTCCCACTCAAACCTTAATTAACTCAAAAATTATCGTACCCAACAAATAGAACCAAAACTAGGCAGGCTATGATACCACTTGTAAGGAAGCAAATGTATGTTGAAACGCTTTCTACGCTAATCTCGAGATGACAAATATACAAATTTTAACTGAATTATTACTATGATTTAAGAAACATTCAAGAACATAAATAAAATAATCATAAACACATAACACATTGATTATCGTGGGGAAAACCCTTACGAGAGAAAAACTGCACTCTAAAACCTGCATAATGTATTATTAAATCAACAAATGATTACAACACACTTGCAATGTAAGTTCTTATAAGAGCATCACCTCAACTCAAGCTTGGAAGGACTTCCTCTAGCAGCCAACCTTGCATACAAAATTTTATGTTCAAACTCCTCTCCAAGCCCTCATTATATAAGCATTTTACAACCTAGAAATTTCTTGTAGTTTTATAAAACCATGGACACAAAACCACCATGCCACATGTTGATCATTCTTGACAATTGTATTTTCACTATGAAAAGAATAAGATTAAAATAATATTCCTATCTAAAACTTTGTCCCCTAGTGTAGACCCACATAAAAGTGACAAAATATGTCATATATGCACTAAAAATAGCCCTCCTATATTCTACTATGGATAAGACATCTTTTGACAACTCATAAACCTTTTTCCAATGAATAAACAAGTAGAAAACTACAAACAACATTTCTTAAATTTATCTGAAAAAAACTTGCAAGGTTGAGACACATGTTTGTCAACAATTGTTTCTACTCATATTGGTTTTCTATGCATTTCAATTTTGTCTTTGTTATTTTTTTGCCATCTTTTTTATATTGGCAACAAAAGAAGAGGTAGATAAGAGAAGGCAACAACACAAGAATGGGAAGGGCAAAACTTTTCTTCATACTAGGTAATCTACTTGCTTACCACTTTCTAATATATATTATTTAAGTTAATTTTTGCAATTAAAATTTGTTCATAATATCTTTTATATAATGTAAATTGTGGCAATTAAATGTTGTTGTTAGGAGTATGGCCTTTGCCGTGTTCAAGCTTTCAATGCCAATGGTGGTATTATTAATTCTACATTTGCATTTTGTATTTGTTGATGTCTTACTTTGCAACTAAAATTTGTTTATAATATCTTTTATATTGTGTACTAGAAAAAATACTTTCATAGGTTTAGTATCATCAATAATTTAAAATAACAATTAAATTATCACAAATAGCAATCTATTTAAGCAAATAATTGACAATTAAGCACTCTATGAATCTCTATTTAGGGATGCTAATGCAAAACTCTCAACAAGCTTCCATTAGTGATAGTCCTAAAATGAGAATGAATGATAAAACAATGCTAAAAGTTCAATTCCAAATAAAAATACAACTAATTATCTCTAAATTGTCTTTCTAGCTATAAATTGCAAGAGGTTTGATGTTATTCTCAAATTTGTTGATGATTATTGCTTGAATTATGCCTTGCTTTTATAGATTTTGGTAAGGTTAGGGGGTGTGGTTGATTTGATCATGATTGAATTTGAGTTAAGTCCATGGTTCCACCTTTGGATACCATTTAAATATTGTGTCCTCAAACTTTGGGACAAGAGGACAAAATGAGTGGATAAGATGCCTTCTCGAAGTGAGTGATTGAGATTCAATTTAAGCTTGATCCATGTGAGTTTGGTCCTCAATTCCTATTGGTTGATTCATTTTCCTCCCATTTGGTAGTTGAGAAAATATGAATGAATGAATTAAATTTATTTAATCTGTTTTGCCATGTGTACCCCTTAAATGAGTTGATTTGATTTAATTGAATTATAGAATTAATTAGATTAATTATACAATTTATTGATTTATCATGTTTTATTTTACTTAAATTGATTTAATGGCTTTTGATTAATTTTGGATTAAGGTTTAATTACAATTTATCTTTGATTTTAACTTGATTGTATTTAATTGTGTTGATTTTTGCCTTGATTTTTCACTTAAATGATCTTGTCCAATTTTCGGTGATTACAAATGCCCCTCAGTGAGTCGACATGCAAAGCGTGTTGATTCAAAGAATGTTCTGATTCACCGATGTAAAGTCCTGATTTTGTTGATGGTCAATTTCGATGTCTGATATAAGATGCAAATTCTGATGAAGTTCAATTGAAGTTTTGATTGATTTGAAGTCGGTGATGGTTGATTTGATGGTGGATTGTTGATATGATGCATGACTTAATTTGATTTGACGTTTTGATGCCCCACTTGGTAAATACAAAAAAAATTACATTAAAAGATTTGAAACAAAATCTATAATTTGCATTGATGATGATATGATTGCATGCCCCCTCGGGAAATGAATCAAAATGATTGTGGCTGATTTGGTTGAGTTTTGAAAATTTTGATTTGTTTCCCAATATAGAAATTTGAAAATGCCTTGATCATGAGATAATTTGATGAGAAAATATTTGATTGATAAGATGTTGATGATCCAAATAAGTTGATGACATTTTGGTATCATTTGATGTCAGTTAGTATCACTTGGTTGATATTGATGTCAATCTGATAGAATAAAGTTGATGGGTTGATATTTCGCTCTCAAGATCTAGAGAGACAAAACAATGATTTTCCTTCCCCAAGATCTAGAGTTAGGAGATTTGATGCACTCAAGATGAGAAAATGGATGATAGGATAACTTGATTGATGTTAGATGATAAATTGGATGATTTGACTGATTGATATTTGATATGATATGATTAGATGTTTTTGTGATACGGAGTTGATTGGATGTTCTCATGATGCAAAATTAGAGATTGGTAGAAGAGGAGATAATGAACAGAATTAGGTTGCCCCTATTTGATTAGCATGATTGATTATTGATGATGTCCTTAATGTAGCTTTGATCATTTGATGGATTAGACATTTGATAATGTATCTTGATGATGTTGATGTACTTTTGATTATCAAATTGAGCATGATTTTGATGATGGATATTTCAGACATTTATGATGTTGATTAGGACTTTGATTATATTGATGGACATTTGATGATGTAGATTTCAAGACATTTGATGATGTACCATTGATGATATCATTGATCATTTGATGTATCTTAATTTGGTCTTTTGATGATAATAACTCCACCCCCTTTAGCTTTCCTTACATATATTGAGAAAAAGGATCCACCCATGCAAACTAACATGCAGTTAATCTATATGGATGCAACTAGCTTTCACTATTCAGAATTGGGAAGCTTATTTTCATCATCGAGCTTTTGGAACATGAAATTAGTACAACCCTCACTGGTTCAACCATGATGATATGAATACCTCTTTCCTCAAATTTTAACAATTGCAAGTAAACAGACAAAGAATTGATCCTTTTCATATACAAATATCCTCGATGATTCTTTGATGATCATGTCATTAGATAGATTCGCATACTACTATGAATCAACCTAACAAGCACTCAAGTAGCAATCAAGAAAATATCATGTCTTCATCATCGCTCATCTAGTTAACCATCATCGATTTGCTAAAAGACATGATTTCACCAATCACTTGGAACTTTTTTTTTTTGCTTTTTGTTTGTAGATCCATATTTCAAAAATTTCATCCACTTTGATCCTTAGTTATGTTTAAGCCTTTTTAGATTTTGATTTGATTTGATTAAGCTTTTTAGATTTTGAATTGATTTGTCAAATGTTGTTGTTAAGATCAAGTATTTGGATGTTTGAAATGTAATATTGATCAATAAGTTCAAGTGTAGCAATTTTCTAATTTTGATGCGATGATTTTAAGCCAACTTGTGTCTATTTGCTAAGCTCATTGAATTTGGATTGGTGCCCCGCAGTTTGATTCAACCATGATAATGGTTTGTTGGGCAATGCAACTTTTGAGAGTTTATTTAAGATTTAATGATTTTTTAGATTTATTTGGATTTTTAGAGATTTTAATTATTTTTGAATTTTTTAGAGATTTGTGATATTTTGATATTTTTAAAGATTTTTTATATTTTTATATTTTTAAAGATTTTTTATGTTTTTGGATTTTTCTTAGGAACATTTTCACTTTTTTTAGATTTTTAGAGATCATTAGTTCTCAAGCAAGATCACATTGAATTTCCCCCAATGTCTAGCAAGGTATAGGACATGAAAGATGGATTTGCAAACTGATGGATGCTGGATGAATAGGCCATGATGGATGAAGCAAGTGTGTTACCCGTAGGACCATCTCCTCAAGATTATCCAAGTTAGGGAAAAATAATATCTCAATATAGGCCAATAATGTGGTGTGGGATAGCATATGGAATAATGATCTGGTGTCATGACAATGGTACAAAGGAGTGGACATATCAAGAGACTTTCTATAACATATTTTCTATTTCTTTCATTCTTTATTTGGATCAAGATCAAGGGATCAATGTGGATAGGATCACACAATCATGATAAAGGGGTGATGGAGGCCATAAGTGAGGAATTACGCATGACGCTTGTTTGCCAGGTTTTCATCATGGTACTTGTCCAATATGCCGCGAGAAGTGGTTTTCACCATAGGATGAATTTATTTCTCTTTTCTTTTCTTTTTTTTTTCCTTGTATTTTTTACTTTTGGAGGGACTCAAGCCTCATGCTCTTTGTATATTCCTTGAAAAGGTATGATATGACGGGCCAAGGCCACTGAAAGGTGTGCTCAAAGATGTTGATAGGGTGATGGAAAAGTGATATGGTGGATAAGGTAGAGGGTGGCTAGAGATTTATGAGATGAATTGGATAACAAAAATAGAAGGATAATGAATGAGAGGATAATAAGTCTTTCTATGTGTGGGCGTGAAAAATGGAAAGGAAGAATATGAAATAAGAAGATAAGAAGTATTATCAAGATCAACATCGAAACACACCTTGAAGGGTAGTTAAATAATGGAAAAAAAATTGGTGAGATAGCTTGAGACTTTGATGTAGGAGAGGATATGGATCTTGGGACACAAGGACACAAAACAGATGGATAAGACAGAATGTGTTTGGGAGAATGTGGAGTGGAAGCCTTTGGAAGCTTGAATGTTAACTTTGATTTTTCTTTCATGTGTAAGTCCTTTAAAAGTGACTTGGGAATCCACACTTTCTTTAATTTTTCTTTCCTTTCGGATGCTTTAGAATGCATTTCTTCAATGAGGGATATAAGAACCCACATTTTCTTTGATTTTTCATTTTTCTTGATGGATGCTTTACAATGCATTTTTTCAATGATGGATTTAAGAACCCATATTTTCTTTGATTTTTCTTTCTGCTTGATGGACCTTTGTGGTCTCTTAAATATTTCTTTTTTTCTTGCATTCACATGTCGATTAGCTTAGACATAGTGATCTTCATACATAAGTGGATTCTTGATTTTTTGATTCTTATCTTGCACATTCAAATTTCTTCCAAAAGACTTGGGATTGATGGATGAATAAGGTTGATATGGGTGGTCTTATATGGAGGGTTCATATGGATGGGTGTTTGGTTTCTCAAGTATGTATGTCTTTGTTGATCTTGATAGGATATAGGGTAATTGGATTGTGGGATAGGGATGGTAGGAAAGGTTGATGGAGGGATATAGGGACCCAATATGGATTTGGAGGATGTATGAGGTTTCAATTTTGGGATATAGGGACCAAAGATGGATTTGGAGGATGTAGAAGGAATATTCTTATGCGCAAATGGAGGTAAATGGGATGTGGGAGGGATATCAACACCTTTATTTTGAGCTGCATGGCCAAGGCTTTTGTCTTTCAAATTTATTTTTATACCAGTAGGCTTATGAATAGCTTTGATATGAGCGACTTTGATAGGAGAATTTGAAGCTTGAGATGATTTATTCTTATGCAATGGATTAGGAAGAATGGGAGAATTTTGAGGTAGATACAAAGGCTTATGAAAAGTGGATGTTGGGGTACTTCGATCTTGACAAGGATCTTTGGATAGCTTAGGAAGAATACTTTGCTTTGGATTTTCAATAAGTTCATTAGAGATGGAAGGAATATCTTGATCTTGCTTAGGATATGAGTAGGATATAAGAGATGAATGAATATAGGGTGTTTGATATGAAAGGGTATCTTCTTGAAAGAAATTGAAGGGTATGAAGGGTTCATCATGGGATTCTTGAGGTGTGGGACTTTGGTCAACTATAGGATAAGGAGGGATATTATGTGATCTTGATCCTTAATAAGACTTTTTTTGCAATTTTGATTAGTCTCTTGACATGGAGCCACTTCTAAGGACAATGTAGGAGTTTGGATCCACCTGAGGGATTCTTGAATGGATAATAAAGGTTCATTTGAAATAGGAATGATAGGCATTAATGTAGCACATGAAGGCTTGAGGTCTATAACCTTTGAAGCATGGAAGAAGTTTGTAGCAAGATGTAGGTTAGCTTGGATCTCTTTTAGAGGTAGCCCTTGAGGGTATACATAGTCATTATGAAAACTGTTTGGATCTTTGTTTGATGGAGGAATAATGGATAGCTTTGCTTCTATATGAAATGGAGAAATGGTAGAATAGGTGAAAGCTATAAGAGGACCACTACTAGACATGTGTTCATAAGTTTGATCTTGCTTGAGAGTAGTATCTTTATTAGATGAGTCATCAGGATCTTCAATTTCAATTAAGTCATCATCAATAAGATTTTGGATTTTATGTTTCAACTCCATGCAATCTAAAGTTTCATGCTTATTATGTCTATGATATGCACAATAGTTACTCAAAAAGATAAAACCACATGAAGTGATTTTGAGGCAACGTGATGAGATCATTTTCAAGGAGTTTTTCCAAAGCTGATTCGTATGAAACTTCCAAAGGAGTAAATGATCTATCCCAAGGATATTTGGATGTATGTATGTTTCTCAAAGAGTTGTCATATGATGAATATTTGTTGAGATGGGACTAATTCCTCTTGATTTCCTTTATCAAAGATGAGATTCTCTTGATATTTTGAAATAGGTTCTTCATCAAATACTGGTTTATCATTAGGATATTTTTTTTTATCAAATATAGGGTTTTCTTGATATTCTTTTTGATCAAATTTTGAATTATCAAAGATATGACATTCATGATGTTTTTCTTGATCATAGAGGTAAGGAAACAATGTTCTTAATGAGAATTGGTTGGATAATGTTTCCATTTCTTTTTCCATTTCTTGAATTCTTGTGAATAGAATATTCTTTTGAATCTTTATTGTTAATTAATTTTGGATCTTAATGGATTTTTTCTTTTTGTAATCAAAGACCTTCAAACACAACACAATAATTTTATCAATTATCACAAGAAATTCTTCCAAGCAATCTACCTAAGGTCAAATTTGGCTTTTAAATGGCTCTAATGAGGTAGGCTTGCTAATTTATCAAGGTATTTAAGCAAGATTCTGTTCAAAATGGACATTAAGTTTTCATCCTCCAAAATTAGGAGGCTTCCCACCACTGGTAAGTCGGAGTTTTGCGCAATCCCGAAGGACTACTCGAGGAAGTTCAAAATTTTAACACCCTTTTTACACACTTCCCATTAAGGATGTATGCATTTTATTTTAGAGTAGGTCATATTATCATAGAAAAGGTGATTGTATCCCACTTTGGGCTATCCCTTTCACCAGCCTTCTTAAGGCAAATCTCGGGAGGTGAGCCCACTATAGATCTAGCATGTTCATTTTGAAAACAATAAAGGGGAATGAAGAGATAGGTTTTGGGAGTTTGATTCACCAAAAGGTGAAGAGCATATCCCTATCTATTTCTCAATTCCCAAACACTTTTAACAAGGTTCAATTACCAAACCTACTAACTAATGGGAATCAAGTATTTCTACTCTTTTCCACAAACAAGGGGTTGTTCAAATTTAGTGCTTGATTTACTTAGCCTTTCTTTTAATCAAGGAGTTTGACAGTTTTGGCATTTTGATTCACTTAGAAAGTGAAGAGCATAGGCCTAATATCAAATTCCTCAAACAATAATATGCTTCTTTAGTTACTAGATTTTGAAATTGACAAGGCCACAATTTAAGCAAAAATTGACTAAGTTTTAGGCCTACCTTGTTTTGAAGCTAGCTAAGGCTAGGGGCATTTTGATGAATTCTCCATTTTTATGCTTAGTGGCAATCGTTCATTTCCCTTCACTTCTCCTCCAAAAAATTAGTCAACACAACCAGCCAAAGTGAAGAAAAATAAGAAGAAACTTGAATGTAAGCCTTATTTATCAAATTTAGCAAAACTTGATTAAGGTGAGTAAATCCAATTTAATGAGATGAACTTTGATTTATAAGCTTCTACAATCTTTAAGTATTGTTCATATACCTCATTTTCTTGCTGAGAATCCTCCAAAATCAGCTTGATGTGTGCAATATTCTCCTCCTTAATCCGTTTTGTCAAAGCTTTCCCTTTGTAGTTAAATCTGGTCTCTGGTTTTTTTATTCTTTTATGACCATACATCCTGTAGACACAAAAATAATTTTCCACAAGTTAAATTCTGTCAATTTTCAATTTAATTGAACACGCTACAAAATCTATTGAAAGTGCTATTAAAATGCTTAAACGCGCTGCTAATCGAGTTAAATGCGCTGCAAAAAAATTTAAACGCACTGGAACATAAATTAAAAGCGCTAATAAACTGAGCAAAGGCATTAAGAGAAAGTCTTAAAAGCACTGGAGAATTATTTAAACACGCTGGAGAGTTAGGGTAAAAGCGTTGAAAGAAGTAAGATAGAAGATAGAAGAAATTGAAAGCGCTGAAACTCCACGTAAAGGTGCAAGACTTTGTCATAGATGCGCTATTTCAGACCTCAAAAGCACTGGAGAAATTGGTGAAAGCATTGGAGAATGTATCAAGCGTGCTATTAAATCTGCAAAACAGAGAGTAAAACAAGGAAAATCCTAGAAACATGCAATTTTCTGAATTTTTGAAAGAATGAGGCCTAATGCCCCACGGTGGGTGCCATTTTATGTACTAGAAGAAGTACCTTCATAGGGTTAATATCATCAATAATTTAAAATAACAACAAAATTACCTCAAATAGCAATCTTTTTAAGCAAATAATTGATGATAAAGCACTCTATGGATCTCTATTTAGGGATGCTAATGCAAAGCTCTCAACAAGCTTTCATTAGTGACAGTCTTAAAATGAGAATGAATGATAAACAATGCTAAAAGTTTAATTCCAAATGAAAATACAACTAATTAGCTCTAAATTGCCTTTCTAACTATAAATTGCAAGAGGTTTGATGCTATTCTCATATTTGTGGATGATTATTGCTTGAATTATGCCTTGCTTTTATAGATTTTGGCAAGGGTAGGGGGTGTGGTTGATTTGATCATGATTGAATTTGAGTTAAGTCCATGGTTCCACCTTTGGAGACCATTTAAATATTGTGTCCTCAAAGCTTGGGACAAGAGGACAAAATGAGTGGACAAGATGTCTTCTCCAAGTGAGTGATTGAGATTCAATTTAAGTTTGATCCATGTGAGTTTGGTCCTCAATTCCTATTGGTTGATTCATTTTCCTTCCATTTGGTGGTTGAGAGAAAATATGAATTAATTAATTAAATTTATTTAATTTGTTTAGCCATGTTTACCCTTTAAATGGGTTGATTTGATTTAATTGAACTATACAATAAATTAGATTAATTGTACAACTTATTGATTTATCATGTTTTATTTGACTTAAATTGATTTAATGGCTTTTGATTTTCAATTAATTTTGGATTAAGGTTTAATTGCAATTTATCTTTGATTTTAACTTGATTTGATTTAATTGTATTTAATTGTGTTGATTTTTGCCTTGATTTCTCACTTAAATGATCTTGTCCAATTTTCAGTGATTACATATATAATGTAAACTGTGGCAATTAAATGTTGTTGTTAGGAGTATTGTCTTTGCTGTGTTTAAGCTTTCGATGCCAATGGTGGTATTATTAATTCTACATTTGCATTTTGTATTTGCTGGTGTCTTACTTTGTAATTTAGCTATTCAAGCGTATGCTTTCCACATGCTATTTTTGAAATTTCAACGTCCTTTCTAATTTTAATGATATGGGTATCTATTCTCAACATGTTATTCTATTTTGTTAATCATTATAGTTCTCGATGGCAATTGTGTAGTCGAAGTGTAGACACCTAAAAATCATTCATATTAATTAAATTTATTTAATTAATAATCCTTGTGACATTGTAATTAATTTTAATTAATTAATCATTATTGTCATATTTCTCTACCCATTTAATATTTATTTAAGTTGGGTTCATTGCCTAAGGTATTTAAATCTAATTTGAATATATTCCCCTCTCTAATGTATTAAACATATGTTAATACATATCCCTCATAAATCCCTTTTTGAATAAATCTCTATTTATTTAAATCCCTCCACATCCTAATATTCTCCTAAGCTTGGATTAATCTAAAACCAATTTAAATTAATCTAAATCCCTAGCTAAATCCTAGTCTACACCCATCACCTCACTTTCTTAACCTACTCTCCCACCTAATCATTCCTCTAATCTCACTTAAAAAGTGATTCCTAATTTCATTAGAGCTAATGAGTTTCTCACACATGTGTGAGCAAATCTTCCCAAGGAAGCCACCAAACTTCCTTAAATACTCCAACTCTATCTTACATCTTTTTCCCCCACACTCTTCCCCAAAGTTGCTCACACATGCGTGAGCAACCTTGAGCCACTCAAACTTTAAGTGCCCATCTTGTCTCAAATTGACCTTTCAAAATAGCCCTCTCCTCTAGCCCATGTGTCTCCTATGTGGGTCCAATCTGAATGTCACATAGGTGCCACCTCATCCAAACCCTCTCCCTCCCTCCAAACATATATAAATAGAGGACAAATCATCTTTCATTTTTATGCATTGTTATCATGTTAGTTTAGCTCTAAAATTCTATAACATTTTAGCATTGTCAGTTTTTTGTTCTTGCTTTCAATATTAGCTCACATAGCATAATCTTAAAGACAAATGAATCTTAGTTTATTTATGCATTGCATTTCCTTTTCAATCTAAATCACATATCCATGCTTAAAAGGTTAATGAATCTCAAATTTTGCATATCATTTGTAGCTTAAATCTTCATCCTTATCATTTGCATTTCTTGGAATCCTTGGGGAAAAACTAGTTTTCAATACTAGATTTTGTGCCATTTTGGGATCTTCTTGGCTTGCATTTAAGATTTAATCATCTTAGAATTGCATTGGGGATCCTCTCATTATGTTTGGAGAGCACATCAAGATTCTCCTAAAATGAGCAAATCAAACGGGGCTTGGGTGCACCTGTTTTGGCTCAATCGAAGGTAGTGTGTGTGAATTTCTTGATTATATGTTGCATGCATATTTTAAGCTAATGTTTTCTTGTCTACGCGTGCTTCCAATAGATTAGGTTCACCACATCTACATTTTGGAAAGAACACAGCCAATGCTAACACACCACCCAGAACCAAGGCAAAGGCAAGTAAAGCAACCATGCCAATGGCAAAGACTACACAACTGCTTATATCAACTATGATAAATTTTTCATCTGAATATCTCAAGTTGAGCCAATAGTCAATGTCATCCATGTCAAAGGTGCTGATAGTCAGTTTGCAGTCACCACATGTAGGGGTAGAATCTTTGTTGTCGGTGCTAATCCAATGCCCACACCTAATGTGTAGTATAACCTCCTGGAACACCTGGGGAATACTCCTGCCCAAATCTCCATCCTCGACCTTCTCTACACTTCACCCATTCACCAAGAGATCCTCAATAATGCCCTCCAAGAGGCATGTGTCCCCATGGACATTAACAACATCCAATTCAAGAACCTTGTAGGGCACTTGTCTGCATTTGTGCCCTCTCCTTCAAGCCTTCCAACATGCTATCTGTAGAACCTGATCATAATCTCCCTCTCCGCATCGTCGTCATGGTAAATGACTTTGCTATCAAAAGGGTCATGATAGATAATGGTTCAAACCTTAATCTTTGCACACTAAAGTTCATATGACAAGTGGGATACAAAGAGGCTAACATTTCTCATGAGGTCATCACCATCAAAGCCTACGACAACCTGGTGTGTACCTTAGAAGGTACCATTTTGTTTCCCATCAAGTTAGGCCCAATAATTTAAGAGACCATCTACCATGTTGTTGATCTTGACCTCCCATACAACATCCTCCTCGACCGACCATGGATTTATTCCATTAAGGCTATCTCATCCACCTACCATCAATTCATAAAGGTTCTGCATCAGGGCATTGGAATCAACATCCACGTTGATCCCCAACCCTTCACATACTTCCATACATTGGAAGCATCTTTTCCCCCACTACACCCATTATCCTAGAATTGATATTGGCACTTCAGTCGCCAGCTCATCCCGATCCCACAACGACCCAGAGACAATCCTAGCCTCCACCCTCTCCACTATTTAGATCAACAATCGGGGTTGTGGTGAATACAACCTAACTGATTCCTTCAAAGTAGGGGTCCTGTCGCTTAATCCACACACCCAAGGGTTCCCTTGCCATCAAAGAAAACTCCCTCAAGCAGACCTCAAAGTCAAGAAAATGGGGCCATCAACATTTATCTCCCATGGTATCCTGAATAATCAAGAGATGGAGCTTGATATTAATAGGTGGTTATACAAAGATCCCCCACTTTATGACACCAAGCTCCTTAGATATTTCAAGACAAATACCCTGCATCACACAAATGGGCTACCGAACAATGGAACTATCAAGGTGGTGGTCTATGACCCAAAGAAGGTGGCTCAAAAGACCTAATGGAAGCCTCACAAAATCCAAAACATTGAGGCCTTGGATTTAACACCCCTCGCCTGGATATACAAGGAGCCAATACCACAAATGGGGGCACAAATTTCCCAATGTTACCCTCTTGAATATCCATGATGAACTTGTTGAAGTCGAAGACATCCCTGAAGAGGAAGAAAAGATATCCTACGATGATATATTCGATGATAAATCCTTCTTGGGAAATTTTATCCTTCGCCAGCTCACTGTCAACCTAATCGACCTCCCCCTTATCCATCCCAAACTCAGACTGAGACCAACAAAGTGTCGCACACATCGATGAGTTTCGAAGTGAGGAAGCGCTCCTAAGATTCATGAGAGCATTAGATCAACAAGATTGGGGGCATTAATCAACATACATCTACAAGCTCGACCCCAAGGGATACTTTGGGGAAGAGGAAGTCTTTAGCCACAAAATCAAAAAGAAAAAAGAAAAAAATGAGTCTTTTTGTGAAAACCCCCTGGGGCACATTCTGACTCCAAAAAGGTAAAAACAAAAGGCATATTTTCTAGTGAAAACCTCTCTAAGGCACTAGAAGATAAATACTTGCCTCTTCCTCCTATCCATGACTATAGACCGGAGCTATCCTCCATCATAATCGAAGACACCAAACCCGTCAGTTTGGGAACCGAAGAATGTCTAAGGATAACATACATTGCAACATCCATAACTGAAGGTGAAGAGGCATCTTTCATGATGCTCCTCTAAGAAGCAACTATAAATTTTGCATGGTCATATGCTCACATGCTGGGGTTGGATCCAAGCTTAGTTGTTCATCACCTTGTAGTGGATCCAAACAAAAAAATTGGTCAAACGGAAGCTTCTCAAGATGCATCCCAAGATAGCCCTATTGGTCAAAGCAATTTTCGAGAAGCTCCTGCAAGCCAAAATCATTCGAGCAATTGACTATTCAGAATGGATATCTAACATGGTGCTAGTCACCAAGCCATCGGAGGAAATCATGATCTAGACAGACTTTAGAGACCTGAAGAAAATATACCCAAAGGATGATTCCCCCTACCAAATATAGACATGATCGTCGACCTCATAGCTGGTCACAAATTTTTATCACTCATGGATGGCTTCTCAGGATACAATCAGATCCATATAGCAGAGGAGGACCAACACAAGATAACATTCACAACATCATGGGACACCTTCTATTACAATACAATGTCATTCGGGTTAAAGAATGTAGGAGCTACCTATCAAAGAGCCATGACAACCATATTCCACTATATGATACATAAGATGTTTGAAAACTACATGGATGACATTGTAGCTAAATCAAAGACACGATTGGAACACCTCGACATTCTTGAGTGTGTGTTCGATTGTCTACATCACTATGGCTTAAAGTTAAACCTGTATGCACCCTAAAATGGTCGCCTAGACTTTGGGCCCCCATTCATCAATTTATCATTTCTTGAATCAATGCTTTGCAATATTTTCAATTCAAATCAATTTCCTTGATCAAATCGTAATTAATTCAAATATTTCAATATTTCCTAAGGTTTGATCATTTTATCCTAAGTTTTATTTAATTAAAAGAACATGCGCCCTTTTAATTAAATAAAAAAATCTTTTAATTAAATAATAAAATCACTTTATCCTAAGCCACATTTAATTAAAATAACAAATCTCTTTTTAAATAAATAAAAAATCTTTTAATTAAATAAATGAAAACCACTTTGCTAAAAATATATATATATTTTTTTAAAAAAAAGACTTTTTGTCTACACATTGAATGCACACTTTCCAAGATGAGTGAAATCTCCTTTTGCCTCTTAATTTTTTCCACACATCTTTTTTTCCTCTTAACCATGTCCATTGATTTTGCCTCTTGAGAATCTTGAGCACATGGATCAACCAAAATTTAATCTCCACCATTGCTCATTTATTTTTGCCTCTTAATCTTGACCGTTCATTCATTTCTAAATCTTTTAAAAGGAGCCCTCTCCTCATTTTAGGCATGGAGATTTTGTAAATGCATATTTTAGAGACCTAGATTTTATGTTATTTTTATGCTACAGGTTTGGAGAGCGATTTTGGAGGAGAGTTTGAGCACTTGAGCTTGAATATTGAAACTTCTTTTCTCTTGTCTTCTTTTCTCATACCTCCATGACAATCCATCTAGATTACTCTTGCACTTGCATGGTAAATTAGATTCATATTTCATTTCATAGATTAGTTTGCTTTCATGCATTATTATCATATAGAATAAACTTTCATTTCTCATTTGCATATTTGATAATCATGGAGACTAGCATTCTTGCTTTTCCTCTTTGAATCTCTCATTTTATGGTGTACTTGCATGGGCACAAACTAGGTCTAAACCGAGGACCTCCATTACAAACTCTTGCACTCTATGAATAGAGAGCTATGAGTCGCCATTTGAGATATCATTCTTGACCAATCTTGGATATAATGACTCATAGAAGTGTGTCAACATTTTAGCACACATTTTTTACGTCCACCGTAGGGCAACCCACATTTACATGCTGGTTTTGGTTATTATTGGAGCTAACTCCCTTGTGCAGATTTGCTTGGAGACTAAAACCCTATATTTTCAAAGATTTGATCATATCTCCCAAACAACTTGAGTTTCGGTCTGAATTTTTTTTTGTAGGTTGGCGACATATCAGAGAAGCTTCAAATGAATTTTTTGAGGTTTTGTGAATTTTTTAATATTTTTTTTCTTTATTTTTCATAAAAAAATAATTTTCAGCGCAAATCAACATATTTTTCAAAAAAAATTACATTTTTGAAAATTTCTTTAAATTCTACAAGGGGTCCATTTTTTGTGTTTTAAATTTGGATGTAATATCATAGCTCAAATAGTTGATTTACAAAAATTGGTCTATTTTGGTAAAATGGGTCTCTAGTGCACAAATGAAGAGATTTTTTTGAAATTTTTACATTTTTGGAAAACTCTCTATTTTTTAGTAGGGGTCTTTGTTTTGCATTTCCATTTTTGTGGTTGAAATCATATCAAAAAAATCAGATCTTGTTGACTAGGTCAAATGAAAAAAAATAAAAATTTGTGATGAGTATGCACTTATTTTTCACATGGTTCAATGCATGATATGAGTTGTCATTTGGATTATTTGTTGGTTATTATTGCTCCTAACAATTGATTATCAGATCTAACCCTAGGGTTTGCATAAGTTGAATATATGTTGCATATCTTGTTTGCTTGTTGGAGAGTTTGTGGCTTGCTTGCACGGAAAAACTCAACAAAAATAAAAATAAGGTAAAATTTACTAAGCGCGTTGCTTTGGACTTGAGGTATTTTGTTGCATCTCTATAACATTTGGATTTTGAAAATTAAAATGAACCTCTCATGTGTCTTACTTGAGTGATTTCTTGCTTTCATAGATCACACTTCAATTTTGCTCTAAAGGAAACAATGAATCTAGATTTGCTTTCTTGCATATATGTCTCACATAATAATTAGGCTCTATGAACACTATTTGTGGCATTCTTGAGAGAGTGGGCTTCATTCGCTTGTTTTACATGTGAAGCTCTTCTTGAAGATAGATCCCCTTGTAGGTAGGAAAGGACTTGTTATCATCTCATGGTCAAACCTTGGTTTAGTCTTCAATCTTTGATGATACGTTTTCTCTTGGTGCCACTTAGAGAGATTGGTAGTCATTATTATTTGCATACAAACTTTGGTGAGGTGATTTCAACTTAGTGTGTCAATTAATTTTGTTGCTATGTTTGGGTGAGGTGAAGAGGCTAGAGGATTATGCTTTGTTCCCTTTTGGGCACATTAGAAACTCAGAACCCTTGAATACGAGCTAAGTCCCCATGTGGTCCATATTGTGAGTCTTCCTTGTTAGAGAGGGTTAACCATAGTGGACACTCCCTTTATTGGGTAAACCACATGGACAGAACCTCAAGCGGTATTAGCCATCCTTGTCGTGATAGCAACAACTGCTATATAAATATCCTTGTGGAAGAAATCTCCATAGGTGTGGTTTCTTGTTGGGTTGTCAGATCTCAACATCTTTAATTGATTAAATTCTCAGAATGTGTCAAAACCTCGATGCGCCTGGATTTGAGTTCACCCACTTGAGATTACAAAAGTTGCAGAGTTGACCATTACGATGAACCATAGTGCAACCAACTTTTTCTTTTCTAGTACTATGTGGGTGACTGAAAAACATTTTGAGAACATATACAAGTAGAGTCCTTGGGGAGTAGAATACTACGTCACTATTCTTGTTTATGCACAAGGTTGTTTTATCTCTTGCTCATTGTTTGAAGATAATTGTTTGCTTGAACTCCCTGATTACTGTCTTGTGTGCTTGATTAATGACAAAAATCTATTAATGCATCTCATTGGTCAATTAAAACAAATAAAAACTAAGTTCCCGAGTCAAAAAAACAACTTTTTACAACTTGCTCAATTTGCTATCCTATCATTTCCAGTCTTCCTCGGTCGATCCACGTCAGATCAGGTCACTTACCCCACTATTAGAAGCCAGTTTACACCTTGGATTCTTGCGTTTTGACCTCTTGAACTAGTAATATTTGATTTCATGAGTGACCTTGCTTAGAATCGGTGAGCTAAAAATCATCCTTGTTGAGAAGATCAACCTTTGGATCCTTTGATAACACACTTGGAGAGTTTTAGTAATCTCTTGTCCGTTCACTTCCATACAAATTCAAATTCAATCAATATAACTTGAGTAAATCATCCTCCTAATCCATATGTGTTAGGGTATTCACCCGTTCATTAGGCACCTCTGTGGCAGTGATGGTTTACACCTCTTGAAATTTTTTAATCTTATCATCTCTCTTTTTTGACAAGTGAGTGCTTTTACTATCCTAGTTTGGTACCAATGTTTCTTAGGGTCATCCTATCACCTAGTGCCCATTCTTTCATGTCGGTTACAACAAGATATCAAGTAAATCAAGGAAAGTGACCTCAAGTAGTCTTTAACCAATTACCCTTAGTTCAAACTCGCCAAAAACATAAGGGAAATGAACCCATATTTGATCAATCACCCAGGAACAATTCAAAAGTTTGGTTTGATCCCAAGAGTAATCTTAGTGAGTTGAGTACACCCTTAGCATCTTCTCGCTTGGATATGGATATGAGTTACATAATGACTCGACGAGAGAGGGAAGAAATGGATAAATGCCTTGATGACATATTTGAAAAACATAGAGATACCATTTTGTTTGGCAGTTCCTCTCGTGAAAATTGACCAGTCTCACCCCTTATCTCAACTAGATATCTGGATGCAAACCAAAGGGATAAAAGGGATAAGAGGCATGCCTATCAAGAAGAAAAATCACAACATGAAAACCAAGATGATGAACCCTATGACACTTGTGTGAATGCATCATACACCAATGACTTGTTTAGACATTCAAGACCAAGTTCACCACTCAAAGCACCTTCAAGATACACAAGTGAAATACTTCAGAGAATTGAGCATGAAAAGAAAGCCTTCCTAGATGAACAAGCTGAAAAGGAAGAGAAATTTAGACTCCTAGAGTTAGAGAGACAAGCCTTGTTGGAGATAGAAAGGAGAGCCTCCCAAGAAGAGCAAGATAGACTCTTGGCTCAACAACTTAATGATCAATTTAACAACATGCGTGTTGGTGGTGGAAACAACTCTCCTCCATCCACCCCTCCTAAAACTCCACAAAGTGGAAGATGTTCAAGAACACCTTCACGATCTCCTAGCCCTAGAGGAAGAAGGGCTTCACAACATGATCATTATAGGAGACGAACACCTCCTAGGAACTCAAGACAACCTTCACAACGTGCTCACCATGGTTCACAATATGGGGTAATAGCTCAAGTTTTGACCTCAACTCCCAAGACTTCATGAAGATACAACAAGAACCATTCTTCCAGCAATATGTGGAGAGATACTTAGAACAAAACAAAGACAAGTTCCTAGAGAGTTTAATCAACAAGGGCGCTAGAGTCCCCTACAACTTTGATGTGGACAAGAAGATTAAGAAGCAAGGTCCATCCCAAGAAGAAGAGATCAAACAACTTAAGAGTATGATGGAAAATATGTTGGCACCCAAGAGTTCATTCTCACTTGATTCAATTTGTCCTAATCCTTTTGACAAAGGTGTTAGCATGAAAGACTTTCCTAGAAAGGTTGAGATCCCTCAATATGAAAAATATGATGGGAATGGAGATCCACATGATCACGTGCATCAATTCTATATCATAAGTTTTGAGTTCCATCAAGATGACTCGTACCTCATGAGATTATTCCCAAGGAGTCTTAAGGGTCAAGTGATGGAATGGTTCACCAACATAACTCCCCCCATTAAGAATTTCAAAGAGCTCATCCATAGATTTGTCCAACACTTTGCATACAACCTTTCAAGATCTATCACCATGTTGGACTTATGCAACTTAAAGAAAAATCAAGGGGAATCCTTTGTCACTTTCTTGCAAAGGTGGAGATGACAATGCTCTTGCTACCCTAGGACCATCCCTGAAAATGAGAAGATTGACATCCTTGTTACCAACTTGGTTCCTGAAATGCGGTATGAAGTTAGGAAGATGGTTTTTTATTCCTTTGGTACCATGGTTGAAACTGCATGTAGGATTGAGGATGTTTTGAGAGAACAAGGAATTTTGACCAAATATGGAAACAACAACAACAACAACAATGGTCAAAATAACAACCCTAACAAGGATATAGGAAAGAAATCACATTGGAATAGGAACAAACAAGTGGTCAATGATGGAGTTGTGGATTCCTCCAAACCCATAGATCAAGCTGTTTTACACTTGTCTAGTGTTGTTCAAGCCATGAAACTCAATGCATCTAATCAACAAGAGAACAAGCCAAGATACCAAGATAAGCCTAAGAAAGAGAGACATCAATTTTCAAAACTTGCTGATTCATATGAGGATGTCTTGAAAACACTCATTGCCAACAACCTTGTGCATCCTCAAGATCTCACAAAGCATTATATACCTAATGTTAAGCCACATTGGTAGGATGAGAAAGCCTTTTGCAAGTTTCACAATGACATTGGACATGATATTGAAAACTATTGGAAACTAAAACATATCATCCAAGATCTCATTGAGAATGGTAAACTTAAGGTAGATGGATTGAACACCAATGCCAATCATAAGGCATTCAAAGAACCTTTGCCTAAGTATGAGGAGGGGGAAACCTCTAAACCTAAGAATGGCAAGGCTGAGGTCAATTACACTTATACAGATGCAGAGAATGTTGTCAACGTGCTTGAAGTTGTAGAAGAGAATGTCAACATGATGAGGAATAAAGATCCCTACGGTTATGATCTAGACATGGACTCTCCTCCTATCTTTGATGAAGAACCTATCCTAGTGCTAAGGGGTCCTAACTCTAGAATGTCATCCCAAGCTCTCAATGCTGTCACACGAAGTCAAGGTCCCATTTTCATTAGAGGACCTAGTTCAAGTCAACCAAGTAAACCAAAGAAAGTGGCATCCAAGAATGTCACCTCAAAACCAACAGTCAATCCTAAGTCAAGCTATAATCTTGTTGATCAGTTGCAAAGAACCCTAGCTTAGATTTTGATCTTTGAGCTCTTAGAGTTGTCCTCAAGACACAAACAAGTCCTTGAGGATGCTTTGCACGCCGCAAACATCCCCAACAATTTAGACATTGATCAATTCAAGAACATGGTTAACCAAATTGCTAGCCCTCATTACCTTACCTTTTTGGAGGATGATGATAAAGCTTTGAGCCACCCACACAATCTCACTCTTCATATTGAGGTCATGATCCACAAAACCCGTGTTAGGTGAGTGTTGATAGATGAGGGTGCTAGACTTAATATTTGTTCCTTGAGTCTTTTGAAGATGTTGGGTTATTCTGAACAAGTCATAGATACCAGAAAGAAGGTCACTATCAAAGCCTATGATGAGGCGGAAAGGAGTTCCAAGGGGTTGGTCGTCCTTCCTGTTAGGATTGGCCCCGTTGAAAAAGATGTTTTATTCCAAATAGTTGGCATTGGTACCCTTGCATACAATATCTTACTCGGTAGACTGTGGATTCATGATATGAAAGTAGTGTCGTCTACCTATCATCAATGTGTTAATCTCCCTTACAATGGAGTAGAGATTTGTATACCAAGGGATAACACTTTATCTGTTAACTCAATTTTAGTGAGTGCTCATGCTCCCCTCAATAGAGAAGCAGAAGATTTCAATGCAACCTTAGCTGAATGTAAAGACAAGTTCAAGTCATTAGACCTTGGCATGGGGGGTATCAACTAAACTCCCTCACAAATCTACCAGTTTCACCTAGGTCTTATGGCAAGCCTTCACAAGAAATGAGACCTTCCTCTTTAGCTATGACTTTATTTGGCACGTTTGTAGAGTCCTCAGTACCTATTCAAGATGAGAAAGAAGAGGTGGTTGTTAAAGACTGGATTTATAGAGAAGAGAAATACATGCACAATGAGAACTTTTCTCCCTCTCCTAAGGCTTATGGAAGAGGGTATACTTTTGTCAAACAAATGGGCTATCCTGGACATGACCCTCTTAGTCATGGATTGGATGCTAGAGCCAAAACCCTTGATCATGCTCTTTTTGGATGCAAGTCTAAGAAGCCGGTTGGCCTAGGATTTGCGAATTACAAAAATAACACTACTCTTATCCTTAACGAGTCAGATAATGAAGATGAACCAGAATACGTACCTAATTTGACAAATCAGTGAGATATGTGTGAAGATTGGGTCCCTTCCACTAATCTCCTTTGGGGAGATTCAGATAGTCTAGTCACTTAGGAGACAGTTGTAACCTTAGAACACGATGAATCAGATGTAGAAGATCCTATCAGAGAATGTCAACGAAAGAACCTTGTTCATTTAATAGAAAGAGAAGGTATTACCCTTGATGACCTTATAACTTCCACATCAAGACATCCCAAACCTTCATGGTGTAAACATCCTTGTCGAAGTTCAGAAACAAGTTCATATGAGTATGAATGGGACTCCTTCTCAGAGCCTTCCATAGTTGACATGGATGTTGATGTCATCCACACTTATAGTTCTCAACCTGAGGTAGTCAATGGGTCACATGTAGGATTAGAAGATTTGAACCCACATGTTGCCTTAGTAGATGATTCTTCACTTGTTAGGACGAATCCTGATTTGGGTAGCTTAGAAGGATACTTGAAGGACTCTGACTCTTTGGTCACCAAAGATGATATCATTCACATTCACAACCTCAAACCAGTCATTGACTTACCTCTTGTTCATCCTAACCTCCTTGATTGGTCCCAACGTTATCAAGAACCTGAGCTCTTAACGTTTCAAAATGATTATGAGATAGCCTATTACTTGAATGCCCTTGGACCTATAGTCTCTTCCACTAGTGAACTGGCTACTAGCATGACCGAGCCAGACATCAAGTACCTTAGTCACAAAATAAAAAGAAAAGAAAATCAAAAGAATAAGAGTTCTAATGGAGAAAACCACTGTGTGGTGGTGTCAGAACCAAAAAAAGTAAAAAGAAATGACATATCCAAGGGTGAAAACCTCTCTCAGGTGCCTAAGGATGAGGTACTTGATCATCTCCCTAGCTACTTTCAAGATAGATCTTTAGTGCTTATTGAACCAACACAAACAGTCAATTTGGGTATAGATGAGGCTCCATAGATAGTACACTTGGCTCAGTCCTTGTCACCACAAGAAAAAGAAGCTTACACTAAGTTCTTACAAAAAAAGAAGATCAACTTTGCATGGGCTTATTCAGATATGCCAGGGTTGGATACTAATCTTATCATGCATCACTTGTCCATAGCTTCGGGTGTCAAACCGATTAAACAAAAATTGAGAAAGATGCATCCTTACATACCTCTCCTAGTCAAAGCTGAATTAGAAAAACTCTTTGGTGCAGGATTCATAAGAGCTATTGACTATGCTGAATGGATATCAAACATTGTACCAGTTTCCAAACATGACAAATCCTTTCGAATTTGCACAGATTTTAGAGATGTCAATAGAGCATGCCCAAAGGATGACTTTCCACTTCCCAATATAGATATGATAGTGGATATGACTGCGGGTTATGATATTTATTCCTTGATGGATGGTTTTTCTAGATACAATCAGATTAAGATAGCTCCTGAAGATCAAGAAAAGACTGCATTCACTTGTGCATGGGGTACCTATTGTTGGAATGTTATGCCTTTTGGATTAAAAAATGTAGGAGCCACCTATCAATGAGATATGACAACCATTTTTCATGACATGATGCATAAAAACATGGAAGATTATGTGGATGACACCTTGGCCAAGTATGAGAAAAGAGACACACACTTAGATGATTTAGAAGTCATTCTAGATCGCATGGAACAATTTCAACTAAGGTTAAATCCTAAAAAGTGTGCATTTGGTGTCACCTTTGGAAAACTACTAGGATTCATCATTTCAGCAAAAGGAATAGAGGTAGACCCTAAAAAATTCCAAGCAATCATAGATATGCCACCCCTAAAAACATTAGTCAAATGAGGAGTCTCCAAGGACGTCTTCAATCCATAAGGAGATTCATTTCATAGTTAGCAGATAGAGCTGAACCTTTCAACAAGAACTTACATAAAGGAGTCAAATATGTCTGGAATGAGGATTGTCAAAAGAGCATAGATCAAATCAAGAAATACTTGGCAAATCCTCCCATTTTAATACCTTCTATCCCAGGGAAACCACTTATTTTGTATATTTCAGCAATAAAATCTTCCTTGTGGGAATTACTAGCTCAACTTGATGAACATGGGAAAGAAAGAGCAATATACTACATTATCCGTACTCTTGTTTCATATGAGGTTAACTACACCAACATTGAGAAAACTTGCCTTGCAGTGGTGTTTGCTTCCCAAAAGTTGTGACATTACATGCTTGCGCACATAATACACCTCATAGTAAAAATAGATCCACTCAAGTATTTACTAGGTAAGGCTGCCCTCACAAGTAGACTCGCTAAATGGATGATGATCCTTTCAAAGTTTGACATAGAGTACATTGAGCGTAAAGCAATTAAAGGACATGCAATAGTAGATCAATTGGCTGATTTCCCAATACAAGATAATGCACCTATTCAAGTTGAATTCCCAAATGAACACCTCATGTATATGACTGAAAGAACATGGAAGATGTTCTTTGCTGGATCCTTTATGCAAAATGGCTCGGGAGTTGGTGTGTTGTTTGTTTCTCCTCATGGGTACACGATTCTTATGTCTTACAAGTTATTGTTCCCATGTACAAACAACATTGCTGAGTATGAAGCTTTAACAAATGGACTTAAGATAGCCATAGAATGGAGAATCACAAAGTTACATATCTATGGGGATTCACAGTTGATAATCAACCAAGTCAATGATGAATATCAAATAAAGAATGAGAAACTGGTACATTACAAGCAAATGGTTGATTCCTTGAAATGATACTTCACATTTGTCACATTTTAACAAATCCCTAGAGCAGAAAACAAAGTAGCTGATGCTATGGCTACACTTGCTTCACTCCTTCAGTTAGGGGAATATGAATCTAGATTTGAATTCCTGGTGGAAGAGCTACATCACCCTATCTATGATTCCCAAGAAAGTCATGTCATTTGTACCCTTGTTGGTCGTGAGTCTTCCTGTTATGGTGCCATTTACTCATACCTTCGTGACGGTATTATCCCTGAAAACTTTAACCGATTTGAATGCAAAAACCTTACCCGAAACACCTCTCGCCATTCCCTTATCTCTAGTGATTTGTATAGGAGCAGTCTAGATGGAACACTTCTTAGAAGCTTAGAAAAGGAAGAATCTGACCAAACATTAGTTGACATCCACGAGGGCATCTGTGGGGGACATTCCAATGGTCTTGCCATGGCTCGAAGGTTGCTTAAGGCGTGGTACTATTGGCCTATGATGCAAATTGATGCAGTAGCTTTTGCAAAGTCATGTGAAAAGTGTCAAAAACATGGTAACCTGATACATGTTCCAGGCAGGGAGCTTATTCCTTCTATATCTCATTGGCCATTTCAGTGTTGGGCCTTTGATCTTGTTGGGCATATTCATCCCAACTCATTAGGTGGACACAAGTTTATTATCACTGCTACTTATTACTTCACTAAATGGGTAGAAGCAGTCCCACTTTTTGTTGCCACGGGAAAGACAGTCTCCTTATTCATTTTGAACCATATCTTTTGTCAATATGGAGTGCCTTCTGAGATTATCACTGACAACGGAGGCCAGTTCAAAAATAAGGACCTTAAACAACTCTGCAAGAAATTCAAGATTAAACAACATTGGTCCTCCATTTACTTCCCGCAAGGAAATGGTGAAGCAGAGACATCAAACAAAACCATTCTTAAAATCCTACATAGAATAGTTTGTAAGAGTGGTAGAGATTGGCATTTACAGATAAATTTGGCTTTGTGGGCCTATAGAACAAGTATTTGTACTCCTATTGGGGCTACTCCTTTTTCCCTTACATATGGTGCTGAAGCAGTGTTACCTTTAGAGGTTGAGATTCCTTCACTTAGAGTTTCCCTCAAAGGTCTAGTTACATATGAAGACTACTGCGCCATGAGACTTCAAGAGTTAGAACTTCTAAATGAGAAATGTCAAACATCATTTGACCATATGAGGGTTTATCAAAAGCGCATGTCCAAAGCCTTCAACAAAAATGTTCACCCTAGATAATTCCAAGTGGGAGATCTTGTCCTACATGAAAATCCTAAGAATCAACAACATAGAGATCAAAAAGGCAAATTTGAACCTAATTGGCTTGGACCTTACATCATTACAACAACTTTTGGGTCAGGTACTTATTTACTATCTACAACAGAGGGAGAGCATCTCCCTGATCCTATCAATGTCTTGCACCTGAAGAAGTTCTATCCATGATTCTCATTCTGTCCGGGGGCATCCTTTGTACATACTTATTGATCCTGAAAAAATCCCAAAAAATGGTATATTGTCAAAAATTCTAAAAATCGGCAAATGTCTTGAAAAAATGATCATCTTAGTGAAAACCTAGCAATAGGTGCTTTGATGTATCTCCAAAAAAAATTATAAGAAGTCGTGAAAAAAAAATAAAAAATAAAAAATTTGCAATAAAATCCAAGTGGTGAAAACTTGGAAACGGGTGCTACTTGAGGCCTTTGCACCGCTATTTCTTAGCACGCGTCCTTGACACTTAGCCTTACTTAATCATGCCTTGTCCTTGTTGTCTTGGTTTAGAATGTTCTTTGTCTTTGTCTAGGGGGCATAATTGTGTTAGCTTTGGTCTCTTAGATGCGTTATTCTTTAGGACACCTCACAAACGGTGTTTTTAAACACCACCCCAACTGTGTTTTTCAATACAACCCATGACATCGAGTGTTTTTCAACACTTATCAGTTTGGTCTTACCCAGTTTTGTCATACGATCTTACCTACTTGCAAGCATTCAATCCTTATTCTCGGAACTTAGTATTAGTTAACACACTTAAATTTTTAAACACAACACTTAATGCTTGAGCTATGTCATGATCTTTTCTTTTTGTGCTGACTGTTATTGATTTTCATTGAGTGTCCTTGTCTAATAAGTCTCTCCAGTATGCATAGCTAGAGGTCTTGGGGCATGGGGCATGTTTTTATTTGCTTTCTTCTTGTGGGTGTGGTCTTGAAACTCTGGAGAGTCTCTTGTTGTCTCCTTGAAACACTTAGGAGATTTGAGGCATCACCCTTGACTATTTTTGCACAACCTTTCTTATGGTCATCCCGACATCTATGCCTTGATGCGAGCGTGGTTTTGCTACATTAAATTGGGTAAGCTAACATCGAAGTCATCTTGAACTTTGTCTTTGATGCTTATGTTAGAATCTTTCCACATTCCAATCCGATATAAATTAAATTCATATCTTCATAGTTGCGCTTGTGACTAGTGATGATTGTGTGATTTTATGATGTCTGTTAATAATGGCCCAATGATGAAAATAAGTTCTTTAACATTCTCTAATGAATGATGAACACAAAATCCTATGTTACAGTTACTCTATTGCAATTACACCTTTGCATTTTCATGTAGCTTGCATTGTTAGACTTCATGTTAATTTGCATTTTTAGGCTGCATTATGAGTTTGAGAGGGTTTTCCTTCATCTTTCTTTTGGACTTTTAATCAATTGTGGTCATGTTTTGATCTTCATTTCCTTATCTTCTTTCGTGATCTCAATCAAAATTCTTATCTTAAACAATTGATTGATTTTGGGGCATTCTCTTTCTTAAGGCAAATTCTCTTTCTTCTCTTCATTTCTTTTCACCTCTTCCAAACTTCTATCTTCCATTCGCTTTCACCCTACTTCTTTTCTTCTAATTCAACCTTGGGGCATAATATTTTATGCTTGATGATCTTCCTTGGTTATGTGATCCTTATATATTTCATCTTACATCAAGAACCTTATCTTTAGTTCGATTTGATCAAATTTATCAGTTCACTGTTTCTCCTCTATCTCATTTCGATTTCGATCATGAGGGGGAAACACCTATCAAACTTCAAATTCTTGATTCAACTTTATCAAACCTTTCAATTGCTTCTCTTGGGCAACCTTGCTTGAGATTCTTATCTGGGACATGACAATTACCTATTTACAAGGGTGTTGGTCTTGTCTTTTTCAATCAGCTTATCTTTGTCCTGATGTGTTCCCGTCCATTAATCACACATCTGGGTTCTTTTGTGATCCCAAATCGATCTCACACTTCAACTTCATTTTTTGACTACATATGTTCCCATAAAGATCACACATTAGTCAAAGAGGGGCAAATGTATGCACCCTAAAATGGTCGCCTAGACTTTGGGCCCCTATTCATCAATTTATCATTTCCTGAATCAATGCTTCACAATATTTTCAATTCAAAACAATTTCTTTGATCAAATCATAATTAATTTAAATATTTCAATATTTCCTAAGGTTTGATCATTTTATCCTAAGTTTTATTTAATTAAAAGAACATGCTCCTTTTTAATTAAATAAAAAAATCTTTTAATTAAATAATAAAATCACTTTATTCTAAGCCACATTTAATTAAAAGAAAAAATCCCTTTTAAAACAAATAAAAAATCTTTTAGTTAAATAATAGAAACCACTTTGCTAAAAATAATAAATAAATAATAAAATAAAAATAAAAAGAAAAAGACTTTTTGTCTACACATTGAATGTACACTTTCCAAAATGAGTGAAATCTCCTTTTGCCTCTTAATCTCTTTCACACATCTTTTTGCCTCTTAACCATGTCCATTGATTTTGCCTCTTGAGAATCTTAAGCACATGGATCAACCAAGATTTAATCTCCACCATTGCTCATTTCTTTTTGCCTCTTAATTTTGACCATCCATTCATTTCTAAATCTTTTAAAAGGAGCCCTCTCCTTCTCATTTTAGGCATGAAGATTTTGTAGATGCAGATTTTAGAGACCCAAATTTTATGTTATTTTTATGCTGTAGGTTTGGAGAGTGATTTTGGAGGAGAGTTTGAGCACTTGAGCTTGAATATTGAAACTTCTCTTTTCTTGTCTTCTTCTCTCATGCCTCCATGACAATCCATTTAGATTACTCTTGCACTTGCATGGTAGATTAGATTCATATTTCATTTCATAGAATAATCTTGCATAAGCATTTCCTTTCATAGATTAGTTTACTTTCATGCATTGTTATCATATAGAATAAGGTTTCATTTCTCATTTGCATATTTGATGATCATGGAGACTAACATTCTTTCTTTTCCTCTTTGAATCTCTCATTTTATGGTGTACTTGCATGGGCACAAACTAGGTCTAAATTGAGGGCCTCCATTACAAACTCTTGTACTCCATGAATAGAGAGCTATGAGTTGCCATTTGAGATATCATTCTTGAGCAATCTTAGATATAATGACTCATAGAAGTGTGTCAACATTTTAGCACACAAAACTCTAAGAAGTGTGTCTTCAGTGTAACATCAGGTAAGCTATTGAGGTTCATTGTATCACGACGAGGCATCGAGATTGATCCCAAGAAATTCAAGGCCATAATGGACATGCATCCACCCCGCACACTCAAGCAACTGAGGAGCCTACAAGGAAAACTACAATCAGTCTGAAGATTCATATCACATTTGGCCAACAAATGTCATCCATTCACACATATGCTTCTCAAGGATATTAGCTTCAATTGGGATCTACTCTGCCAACGAAGTTTTGAGAAATTTAAAGAATACCTGGCCAACTCACCAATTATGGTGTTGCCAACACTAGGATGCCCTCTCATCCTATACATCTCAACAACCACAACAACATTGGGGGCACTATTTACCCAACTTGATGACAATGGTAAGGAAAGAACCATCTACTACATCGGTCACACACTTGTCAGCTATGAGCTAAACTATTCACCCATGGAGAAGACATGTATGATAGTGGTTTTCGCCACTCAAAAGATTCAACATTACATTCTTAGCCACACTGTCAAACTCATTTCCAAAGTGTACCCACTCAAGTACCTGCCATAAAAAACAACACTTGCAAGCCAAATGGCAAAATGGGTCATGTTCCTAAGCGAATTTGACATCCATTATGTAGACAAAAAAATGATAAAGGGGCAGGTCATTGCAGATCAGCTAGTCGAGACACCCCTAGTAGATGAAATCCATTGGTGATGGAATTCCTTGATGGCTCCTACACATCTCATGGATCAAGAGGGGGAATCCTCTTTATCACTCATCTAGGTGACTATATCCCCAAATCATTCAAGTTGGGATTCCCTTGCACTAATAACATTGTAGAATATGAGACACTCATCTCATGCCTCAAAACAACTATCTAATGTAATATCATAGAATTGCAAGTGTTCAGAGATTCGCAACTCATCATCAAGCAGGTCCTATATGAGCTCCAAACTAAGGATGAAAAGCTACTACCCTACAAAGAATTGGTGGAAAAAAATGAAAGAACAATTCTTGAGTCTATAATTCACACAGATACCTTGGCTACAAAACAAAGATGTTGATGCCATGTCAACCATCGGGTCCTTACTAGAGATCCCTCGAGATTCAATGCAGTATGAATTCTTAGTCGAATAGCTACATACATCTGCTTACAAGAATGTCAATTGTGAAATACTATGCATTTTGGTTGGTCCCCAGTCCCAATGATATCCATGCTTATCTAAAAAATGGTATTATATCCCCTCACCTCACAAACACCCAATGCTAGAACCTTATCCACAGAGTTTCCCACTACACTCTCATAGCCAATACCCTATATCATCATGGATATCACAACATCCTCTCTCAATGTTTATATTCAAATGAGGCCATCCTGGCTTTACAAGAGGTTTATGCTAGAATTTACAGTGCCCACATGAGTGACATGGTCCTAGCAAAGCAACTTCTCAAAGCTAGGTACTATTGGCCAATAATGGAGCATGATGCTTTCCTCAAGGGAAGGGCCAAGTGGAGACAACCAAAAAAACCATTCTAAAGATCCTCCAAAAGGTTGTTAATGATTCTAGTCATGACTGGCACCTCCAAATCAATCCCATCCTCTAGGCCTACTGCACTTCATTTTGCACTCCCACAAAAACCACCCCATACTCCTTGGTATATGGTGTCGAGGTCATCTTACCAACTGAGGTTGAGCTTCCTTCATTACGCGTGTCTATGAAAAACTACACCACTGATGAAGACTATCACATGACACGCCTCACCCAGTTGGACCTGTTAGATGAAAAGAGATAGCAAACATATGATCATCTAGTTGTATACCAGAACCAGCTTAAAAAAATTTACAACAAGAAGGTCCACCCGAGATAGTTTTAGGTGGGTGACATGGTCCTTAAAGAGAATAAGTACAAGAAAATTGAGTAAAGAAGGACAAGTTTGAACCTACCTGGTTGGGTCCTTATATTGTCACAACATGCTTTGGCTCAGGAGCCTATCAGTTATCTACACCTGAAGGGGAGCCCCTGAATAATCCCATCAATATTATCCATTTGAAGTGGTTCTATGCTTGAACCATCTCTTATGTATTTGAAAAAATCCATAAAAATTGTAAAAAGTCCTAAAAGAATCATTGTCCTAGTGAAAACTTGGTAAACAGGTGCCTCAATGATATCAAAAAAATCAAAAGATCAAAAAATAAAAAAAGTAAAGAGAAATAATCATCCAATGATGAAAACTTGACAATCAAGCGCTTTGGGAAAGTATTTTGGTGAAAACCTAGAATCAGATGCCATACATAATGGACCGTACCATTACCTATCAAACTCCCATCACCCCCATCCCATTTACCCACTCAAAATCCCCTTCAACCCCTCCTCATCCCTATGACTAAACCGCCTTCACAAGGTGTTCAATGATCAAGCATATGCAATAGAGATATGAGTACTCTCCCTCATCCTAAGCTTCCTATGTATAATGCTTGTATAGCGATATCCTTCTTCCTGCATCCTGAGTTTTATGTATATCCTTGTCACTTTTGACCTATCCTAATCAACTTTTGTAGATATCCATTGTATATCAACTGTGACTATTGTACTATATCATCGCATCTCATTGTACATATCCTCATCCATCCTGTAAAAATTTGATCAATCGAGTTGTCCCACCTAGCTTTGTACTTCAACAAGTTCCTCAGTCCACCTCTTTGATCCAGTGATTGTCTCATATTCAACTTTTGCCGATAGCCCCAGTTTTTCAACACGAATCCCACCAATCAACATAATTTTTAGTGGCAAATATTCACCTTTTGGCGAATTCTAGGAAATATTTTTGCCAGAATTGGTGAATCGTGCACGGTACACAGTGGCCCATATTGCCCAATCTTGACATGGGAACGGGTAAATATTCATTGGAATCACCGATAAGATTTGTCATTTGATGAACTTGACCAATATATTCACCTTTAACCAATCTGACGTGGTTCTTTTAACGGTCTCTTATTTGCCAAGGGTATTAATTATGAATTACATATAAATCTAAAATAGCCAAATGGTTTATATTGTTATCTTAACTATGACCTATTTCACCACCCATTAATTAATTGTTATATTGACCATGACGTATTTCGCCAACCTTTTGTTGATTCCTATATTCAACTTTGATCAGGTCGACATATTTTCGCCACATGGATTGATATAAATTCAAATTAGATTTACAAAAGTAGTCATATTGTGTCCCATTACAAATTTTTGGAGGGCCAAATTTACAAATAGCAATCTTGCAACAGTAAACAGAAGATTCAACATTTTACAGAGTCTGAATTCAGAGGAAGCGGGACCAAGGTAAGCAATTATTTGTTCACATTTCACAGTATTGCTATTAATTTTAATTCCTAGAATCCTAGTGACTAGTGAGAGGTCATTGGGTCAAGATGTCGGACAAGGGTGACTATCCTGAGGCTGAGAGTGAGTATCCTTAGACTGCTGAAGGGATTGTCTAAAGTCCCTTGGCCAGCTAGCTTGGAATATTGGTACAATGTCCTCAAAATTGATTTGCAAACGGTGGAAGGAAGATCGATCTAGAAGTATATGTAGATCAAATGTATGCTACCAATCTTATTAAGGGGTGGTGATTCAATGATCACTTGAGATTGTAAGAGTACTTTGATAGAAACAAATTATGGATTTCTGAATAGTTTATTGAGAAGAAGTTCAAATGTCGAAATGGATAAATTTTGATATGTTCCTAATACTTCATGTTTTCTTCCTTGATCGACTAGATCACATTTAGGAAGTGTAGATGCTTGATTCTGTTAGAAGTCTCCTTGGTTTGCCGAGCAATAAAAATGGATTACTATTTATTATTTACATAACCACTCTTTAGTCCTCTATTCTCTGCGATATGAGAGGTACAAATTCCTCATGTTCCTACTATATAACTTGTTGACTATACATATATATTTCTATGGGAAGTGGACGTCTCTTACTTCTACTATTATATTCATAGACAGAAGACTGGTCTTTCGGCTGATTGGATACCTTCCTCTGACTATCGAATGAACCGTTGTTAGAATAATCTCATATTTACTAATTTGATGCCTAGGTTATTATTTATGCGATACCTGTCTATTGTACCTGATGATTATTTTTATCAGCTCTGATTGGATCCCTCTTTTCTCCCCCCTGCCAGTATGTTTATGTTCCTCCTTCATATATCTTGCAAGGAATGATCAAATGACACGTCTCATACCGATCGCACCCTCTACATTCAAACAATTTGATTTTAATGACTAATCACTATCTTCATCAGTTGTTGATTATTTAATAGTTTAACTCAGGAGAATATAACTCTTTAATATTGACATACATTTGTGGTGCTACCGTTTGTTCCCCTTCGTATCAATGCCGAACATGATTTAGAATAATCTCCAATGTTTGATATAAAATTTTCCCAGCAAAAGTCCCAATGCTTAGGATTGAATAGTCTCGGTTGGCATTTATACTAGCGATATCAATCCTTAGTTCATGATGTCTTGACACTGTAAGAGCCACGTAAGGATGGGAGTCAGCAAAGGATGACTTTGAGACTAATACAATTCAAATTGTCTCTTTCCTACTCGATAATCATATTTCATCGCAGTTAAATCTTTTACTTTATCAGACTATTCTTTATCATCAAAAATTGATAATATTTCATTGATTAATGTTATTACCAATAACATTTATTCATACGTTTACTAATTATATATTTACAGTCGAAGCAATGTATGTATTGATAATTTTAAATCATACATATATCAATTACCGCTCATGACAATAGCCGTCATACATGTCCATAGTGTCTCATATTTTATATTGTATCATTATATACATGATATATTATATTATATCATATTTTATAATTGTAAGTGAATTTTATTATTATTATATTACTAATAAATTATAATTATAATATTATTATATTTATTATTATTTATTAGTATTATTTTATTATTGTAATAAATTATAATTATTATATTATTATATTCATTTATAGCAATACATAGTATTATATCAATTAATATATGATATTAATGATATAATTAATTTTAATAATAAATTATATTTTTATTATTTATTCATTTATTAACTTTTTATTATTATTTATTATTAAATTCTATTAACGAAAGGGGACATTACAGATTGAGATATCAGGGGAAGTTGAGATTCAAACTGCTCACTGTGCTTAGGGCAGTGAAGAGATTGGAAAGCTAGACAAGGGTAAGGCTCCTTAGGGCAGTGAAGGGCAAGGTAAGGCTCCTCGGGGCAGTGAAGGGTCTGGGAGGCCATCAAAACGCCCAAAACTTAAAGATACTACCATAAAGGCTTTCTTTGGAGTTGGCAATGTTTCTGCTCCATCAACTTCTGCAATTGCAAGTGCAAAAGCCATTCACAGTAGCTCATCAGTACCAATACCACAAGCTGGGGTTGTCATTGAGTTAAATGAAAATCAAAATGCATCAAATGAGGATAACAATGGTGGCACGAGAGAAGATGTTATAAGGGATATGCATAACCAGTTGGATGAAAATGCTAGCAATGAAGATAATAATGATGTTGGTAGGAAGAAAAGAAAAAGGGAAGTAAAAATGAGGCTAGAGTGGGAAATGACAAGAAAGTTTAAGGTTGATTGGGTAGCAAAGTACTGGTTCATTGAACCATTCCTAAGCAATGATGAACAACCAACATAATGCAGGTGTAAGATTTTAAATAAAAGATAGAAGAAGTTGCAACTAAAGCTTGACACTATAGAAAAGCATATTGGTAAGGTTTATGAAAAATACACTATAGACAGAAAAGAAATATCAGTAGTGAGATGGAAATCAAAGGAATAATGTCTTCATGTTAACTATGCCATAGAATATGGAGAGCATAACAAGAGAATGTCAGTAATTGCTAGTAGTGAAAATCCAATCAAGGTTGGGTTTAAACATGCAACCAATGAACCAAACCTGGCAAAGACTGTTCAGATGAGTGTTGTTTTTCATATTCTGTCCAGAGGGCGTCCTATGAGAGACTTCTCAGAATATGGTAATTTATTATCCTTTTTTAGAGTTCCTCAGTATCCTATGTCACATTGGTCAACAAACATTGGATAGGAAATGGCAAACTGTCTTTTTGAGGTGGAAAAGCAAAATTTATAGGAGAAAGTAAAATAGTCCAGATTCATTTCATTATCCATAGATGAAGTTACTGCAGTAGATAACATTGCTTGGGTCTATATGCATGTGTATAGAGTAAAAGAACATGTTCGCCAAGCTCATCTACTCTGTGTTCATAAAATGAGGGGCAATTCAACAACAAAAAACTTATATTTTGAAGTGAAGAATGCTTTGAATGAAGTTGCTGGTATGGATGATTTGACAATTGGGAAGAAGTTAGTGTGTGTTGGAGCTGATGGAGCTGCAGTAATGCAAGGCCAAAGGAAAGGTCTTTGTACAAGATTACAAACTAGTATTGCACCTTACATGCTTGGCATACATTGCATGGCCCATCGAATGAATTTAGTATATAAAATTGTAAGTGATTTTCCTACAGTGTCAAAAGTTGAAGATCTAGTTCGTAACATATACTCTTATTTCTATAGAATTCCTAAACGTTTTGCAGAATTTAAGATTTTTTCAGAGGGAGTAACACTAGGAAACAAGCTTCTCAAGGATGTTGAGACCAGATGGATCTCTTTGCATGGACTAGTAGAAAGAGTTCTAACAGAATATCAATCCTTGATCGAACTAATATATGAGCAACGCCTCATAGTAGACAAAGCTCCTAATTTGTCACATAAGTTAAGTGATATAAAGACTCTCTTAACTTTAGCCAGTCTTCTCCCCATGCTGGATTTAATGAACAAACTTATTAAGAAAGCCCAAGACATAACTATGTATATCGATGAGTATAATAGTTTACGTAAAATGACATGTGTTGCCTTGGATAATTTATACTCATATGATAACACTTCAAAGCCCAAATTTTTTCAGGTGGCAAATAATTACAGATTTGAATCATGCTGAGATTTTTTTACAATTCAATGCAAAAAATGATTTATGTGTATTTGTGAAAGGATATGAAATACCAATGCACCAATCTAAGATGGGCAAGCAAGGCAGACTACTTCCATTTAAAAGGGCTGATTTTGACAGGTTTGTTAAATCTATTAGTGATAATTTGAAGTCAATTTCCTACCAACTTTAAAGTGAGATTCATGAAAGATTCCCTCGAGAAGAAATTTTTGAAGTCGTGGGTTGTGTGTTTCCTCATTTTTGGAAAAACGTCGAAGATAAACAAGTTGATGTACATATGTTTCATAAAAAAATTGATGAATTGATCACAGAGTTTTCAAAACATACAGATTGTAATGGACAACCACTTGAATGAATTTTAGATTTAGCTAATCTTAAAAAATAATGAAGACAATTTTCATCATGTACGAAATTGTAGTTAAAAAACTCAGAGAATCCATTTGAACCTGGTGCAATAACAGGCTTTGGAAAAGGATAGAGCAGAGTGAAGTATTTTGTGATTCAATATCATAATATTTTAAACTTGTTGATTTATGTCAAACAATGATATTGGGGTTGGTAGAAGATGAAAGAGTTTTCAATGCATTGGGGTTTTTGAAATCAAAGATCAGAAACAAACTAGTCAAAAATTTGGAAACTTTCTTGAGGTTATTTGTAACTCAGTACAATGTTAGAGACTTTCCTTATGATAGGGCATTGGCAATTTGAAATTTCATGCGTGAAAGACGAGGGCTTTTGAACACTTCAAAACATGGTGGTGCTACTACTAGTTCTGAGATAAATGATGGATCTTGGTCCCAAACTTAGAATGAAGATGAACAATTTCTTGATTTTGAATACCCAACTCAGAATGAAGAAGAACCTCTTGCTACTAGTCAATTTTAGGAGTTGCATTCCACGTGGGATATAGAAATGGCAGACTGCTCACTGAGTGAGTGAAGTGATTTAGAATTAGCATTCGGTTAATAGGTATTTATACACTGTATACTTATTACTGTACTTGTTGGATAATGGACTTGAATATTGACAATTTGACTCATATTACAAGTAATAAGTATTGTTCATGATTTTTGTAATTTGAATTTTGATTTTTGTAATTTATAATTTGAATTCATGATTTTGTAATGTAGAATGTTGATGAAATTTGAAGTATAATTATATAATTATTAATGTCATTTTTCCTCACTGTAAAGTGTAAACACCTCATCCCTCAATACATCACAGTCATGCAGCCATGTTATTTCAAGAATCAAGAATAAGATTCAAAACTTAAGCTAGCCTGGTTCTGAAGTTACACAAATAGTTCATCTAACCCTATCTCAACTTCGCTACATGCAAATTAGAGGCCTTTGGAACCCTTCCGAAGTTACGGTGACGATCTTCTTAACATCTCCGCTCTCATATAACATTGTGAAGTCCCACACAAAGCCTTTCGTAACCTCTGAATTGTTTAATCTTGTAACTGATTAACCTTTCTGAAGTTATGCCTTTCTGCCAAATGCTTCATCACAGCTTTGTAACTTCCAACACTAACGGCCAACAAACCCTCACGAAGCTTCGTAAACCACTTGAACATTACTATCATAGGTTCAGAATTGTTCCTAACAAAGTGTCAAATATTAATCCATCTATTAACAAATGTTATAGTCCATGAATCCATTCCTCTGTAATTTTCACGTAGCATGCAACTAACTGTCACTTTCAACACCATTACACACTGTCACTTTTAACTAACTGTCTCTTTAATTCTGAAGTTACGCACACGGTTAGTTGGGAGTCCCTCAAAAGTTTGGAACCCATCACCATCCTAACCACTTAACCATTGAGAAGTTACAAAACAGCCCAATGTTACTTCAAAACATTGTTGGTGGTCAAAACTTCCTAATTTCCTAGAAATTTTCAATTTATTATTTGGCATACTCATTAGTCAATTTATTATTTGTCAATTTCCTAATACTAAGCATTTACTTAATTACTTAATTCCTTGAATCAAAAGCATTTACTTAATTCCTAAATTCCTAATTTCTAAAAGCAAATATTAATATAATAATATGACATTATACATTCAATTTTAAACAAATTGCAACTGCGATCTTGAGATTCTTGACTTGAGCTCTTTACAAAATTACACATAAAATTACAAAATATCCTTGTATTAACTTCCTTGAAATTTATACATCAAAATTTCAAATTCAAGAATCAATGATCAATGATCATAGTACCAGACTCAGAGTCTTCTATTAGAAAATTACAAAATATCCTTGTATATTTGTATTAACTTTCTTGAAATTTGTTGCTCCGTCTGTGGCGTGGTAGGATCTTATGCTAATGATGTTTCTTTGGCTCAAACTGGGGTTTGGGGCCCCTCCCGTGGGGTTCCTTCTTCTATGCTGACTTCAGCCTTTGGATCTTTCTTCGTCAAGCTCTCTAACATCGTTGAAGGGGAGCTAGAGACCTACTCTAAGATTTTTTTGGGTCTTGCTCTTCCTTGTATTAATGATGTTTGTTGCTTTGTCTCGTGGCATGGTGGGATCTTATGCTAATGTTGTTTCTTTGGCTCAGACTGGGGTTTGGGGCCCCTCCCTTGGGGTGCCTTCTTCTGTGCTGACTTCAGCCTCTGGATCTCTCTTCGTCAAGCTCTCTGACGTCGCTGAAGGGGAGCTAGAGACCTACTCTAAGATCTTTTCGAGTCTTGCTCTTATTTGCCAGTTCTGAGGGTTTTGGCCAACTTTGTCTCAACTTCATGATTGGATCTCCCAAAAATGGGAGCCAATACTGTCAGATAATTTTCATATCTTCCCTTTAGCTAAAGGTTTTTTTGTAGCTAAATTTGATAATACTGAGGATAGATCAAAAATTTTATGTGAGAACTACTTTAGCTAGGTGGAGGATAAATTCTTGCTCATGGTAAAACCATGGCACCATGATTTTAATCCCTCAGCTGAAGTTTTCAACAGCATGCATATTTGGGTGAGGCTTCCCAATCTCCCTCTTCATCTCTGGCAAGGTGCTATCCTGGAGGAGGTGGGGGAGGCTCTGGGGGATTTTCTAATTATTGATGATGATTCTGCTAATATGTTCCACTCTACCTATGCTTGCATCCTGGTAGATATTGATATCTCTCAGGGTCTTCCCGCTGAGATTAAAATTGAGTTATCTAAAGGTTCTTGGTTGCAACAGTTGGATTATGAGGGTATCCCCTTTAGATACAGGAAATGCTTCAAAATAGGTCATCATGCTTCAAAATGTGGTTCTGACTTCAAATTGAAGAAAGTACCTCATACTTGGTGGAAGGATGCCTCCACCAAACATTATATAGTTCTCAAAAGCTCTCCTGAGCCTTCAAAGGAATCATCTACTCTTGGTTCTTCTACTGGTGGTTCTTTGGCTGGTGTTCCTGCCAGCCCTGCTCGGGTGGTTGTGGAAAATTATGTTTTTGGCTCTCTTGCTGGGAGTATTTCTATCCCTATCTCTACTATGGTTCCTGCCAGCTCTGCTTTGCAAGGACCTACCTCCTCTTTGTTGACGAATCCTAGTATTTCTGCTGGTGGTTCAACGAATGTTTTTTCTGCTAGCCCTGCTGATAAGCTTAATGGTGTGGGTTTTGGTGCTTCTGATCATGCTGGAAGTATTTTAAGCCCTATTTCTGAGTTTGTTTTTCCTACCAGCTCTGTTGGTTTGTTGATAGCAGTTGGAAATGGTGTTATTCCTCTTGCTAGGGATTGTTTGGATTCGATGTTGGGGGCTGTCTCCCTGAATTCAGTGTGTTGGCAGAAGGAGGCAATGAAAGTTGAAGATGGATGGATAACTGTAAAAGGGAAACATTCAAAGAAATCCTCCTCTTCATTTGATATGACTCTCCATTCTCATAAAAAGGGACCTAACCTTGTTGCTTCCCTCTTTGGACTGCGGTTCTTGTTGAATATTCTTATGCAGTGTTCCTGTTTTGTGGTATGGGTGTCCTTCCATTCCTTGGATGGACTGATTTTTGAGGTTTCTGGGCCTAGTTTTTGGCTAGATTATTGTATTTATGGAACTCCAATAGTCTTATCCTTAGTTCCAGTGTTGTAAAGGGTTTCGGGGCCCCTTCAAATCCTATTTTTATCGTAATAAAAAACTTCCTTGAAATTTATACATTAATGTCAATGACAATGATCAATGATTATAGTACCAGAGACTTCTATCAAAAAAATAAAAAATAACATTGGAATTTGGCAAACAAGTTTGGAAACAATTATTAGAGTGACAGTTGGCAGCCCAGATTCTTCAAAATCAGTCTGGGTTTGCACCAAAGGTGTATCCACATCAGGTGAACTGCAAACATAAGATACCCTATTTGAACTAACTAACCTCCCTCTATTGGCTCTTCATCTAATACCAGAACTGTCTCAACTACTTCCATCATCCATGTCAATGTGGCAAGGCTTGAATCTCTCCAATGTTTTCCCACACCATAATTTCCCTCTTTGATGGCCAAGTTATCGCTCTAATTGTATCCAAGTCTTCAAGGCATTTGCTCTACTCGGCATCTGTTACAGCTCAAGATTTAGCAACAAACTTATTCATGTCAATCTCCTGCTTGTATAATTTATCCACAACTTCATAAAAAGTTGAAATGTCAGCATCACCAACAAAATAAGAAGCCACCTTGCTAGCATCCAAAATTTGGTTGAAAGAATCAATCCACTCTTGCCATTCCTTCAAGTGTCCCTCTGTGTCCACAATAGCGCGGATATATCTTTCAGACTCTTTAACAAAAACCTTTAGCTTTGCCTGAATGTTTTGTAACTTGCCAGTGAAAAATGCATACAAATCCTTTACTAATAACACCATTTCCTTAACATCAATTATTTTGTCAGGTAACTCCATTTTTTTCCCATTAGTAAATCTAGCCTATCAAAGAATTACAAGTATGGCTCCCAAGTATTAAATAATGGGGTTAGTACAGACAAGGCACTAGAACATTGATATTTTGTCCCCTGCAAAGAAATGAAAGTACTATGAATGATTTGAGACTTCCCTTTTAAAATATTTACTCTATGCAATGACACCTTCTTCAAAGTCTCCTTTTCAGCAATTCCAGTATTAGTAGACTGATCAACGTCCATTATTATCTTTTCTGTTGCAAGTTTTGGAGCTAAGCCCCCCTCATACTCAGTTTGGACCCCAGCATCATAGACCTCTGTAAATGCCCTGGACTGATTTTTTAGACTATTTATTTCATCTTTTAGCTTCTTCACAATCTTATCCAGGAAAAAATTATTCTTTAGTTCCTCTTCAAACTTTTTTCTAGTTGACACATAATCTCTGAATGTCCTAGCTAGCCCGTTCTCTAAGTCCTCAACCACTACTTTATTCATGGGGGATGCATGATGTAGGATATTTTCTATCTCTGATCCTGTAGTGTCCTACAACCTCCATATTAATTGGCTACCATGTGTTGTGTCTTGGATGTCAACCAATCTGGGCTTATTAGATTCTGGGGCCACACATCATACTGCTAGTGTCTTAGTATCCATATTGAATCCAGAACCCCTCTATAGTCCATCAGGGCCAAAAGCTTCATAAGCTACAACTTTATCTTGCCTCTTGATTTGGTGAATTAAGAATGAAGACTCCAAGTCCCATCTAGGGATCAACAACATGCCACTTCTCTTTACAAGATCTCTTGCCTCCTCCATAGTTAATATTTCACTGTTGGGATCATAGGCCTGCAATTTTTCAATCATTTCAACAGTCTTTTCCTGTGATTCCCCTGGTTTAAAAGACAATGTTAATTCATTCTGCTTAACTCTAAAGAGAACTTTTAAACTCATCAGACTCAATGAATTCATCATCATCTATAAACTCTTTAGATTGGATGACCTTGTCATCCAATCTAGCTGTAGCCAATTCCAACTCATCTAGGGCCTTTTATCCCTCATTTGCCTGTGATGCCAAAAATTGTTGTCTTAAGTAAGCAAAGTAATGGCTATTACTTGGTAGGATTTGTAGTGCCTTTTACCTTGCCTTTTGTGGTACATTCATCAACTTTTGTTTCTTTGATGGCCCATGCTCAGATGTGGATGGCTTAGCTTGTTCTGTATCTACCATAAACACCACATCAGGCTCAACTTCCTCGGGGTTTATTTTGTCCTCCTCCTTCTCCTTAGGGATGTCTGGAAATTTAGACATAATATCTTCATAATTCTCTATACACATGTCAATTCTTGGCATGTATTTGAGACCAGGAAAGAAACCAAGGAAAGTAGGGTTTGCCTTTTTCAATTCTTCCTCTACCCTTAAAATATTTTGCCATTTACAACTTCTCTCCTCACAGATATCTTGACAGAGCACATTTCCTCAATGCTCCTCTAACAAAGTCTTCAGGGTCATACATCCTTGCATTAGCAGAGGGCATTCTGAATTATCTCAGGAATTCATGGATTTGGTCCACAACATCTTTACCTATAGAGAAATCCCCTATTTGGAACCTCCTTGCCAGAAAGGTTCCCTTATGTCTTTTAGGGCCTAAGTGTTCTCTATCCATCATGATAAGCTGCCACATGAATTCTATTATTGCCAATCTTTCTAGGACAATTTTTGGTAGTATGTGTGGAGGTTGAGGGAAAGCATACACTCTTATAACAGTAAAATTCTTTAAAAAAACATATCACCTCAATTGTGCTTAATTTCATTGTCAATTTTAAATCCTAAGGGTCTAAGCAATTTTCTAACAAGTAAAGGAAATCTATCCCTCACAATACCTAACATGTTCATTATTGGATCCACAAAATCACTATAAAAAGCAACAAAATTAGAGAAATGGTAACTTATATCCCATAACTTGGTCCATAGCTGAAGCGGAACAATTCCTACTGCATTCTCGGTCTCATTGATGAACACTGGGTTGATGTAGCCAATATTGCAATAGAGGATCAAGTGCATCAACATGTAGTGATTGAAATTGAAGCTTTTCAAACCAATCTTTCCATTCATCAACGTAGTGTGCATTACATTGATTATGTGCCCCACATAATCAAACTCCTTGTTCGTGTATAGGTCCTAAACATCTGTAACCGTGACATAAATGTTAGGACTCATTGTCAAACCTCCATCTAGTCCAATAACTTTGTGTAGACCGTAGATGATATTCTGGAAATAGGGAAAGAAAATCTCAATATCAAATGAATCTACAACCTTCTTCGGCAACAACCCTACCTCTTTATTTTCTCTAGGAATATGCTTCCTCATAACCCTTCCAGTGTAATAACTTTTCTATCTATTAAACAAGGTCTCCTCTTCTGCTAGGTTAATATCCATGCTCATAGATCCCTGAAGGTCGAAAGCTTGAATAAAAGTTGTTATGTCTAACATGCAGAGTATAGACTTGTCATGCTTGTGGAAAGCTTGTGTCACTGGATTGTATGCTTGAATTAGCGCTTTCATGAGGTCTACATCCAAAAATACCTCAGGTACTATCAACTTTCTTAAGTTCTTGTCTCATGGGTTTGAAACAGGAGGGCCTCTCAATCTATTGTTATAGAAATACATGAAGAGCTCATACCCAGTTGTGTTTGGGTAGACAACATCCCTGTAGAACGCATAAGGGTCCCTCCATTCATAAGCATTAGCTGATTGCAAATTTGAGGATCCATGCAATAGTTTCATCCATTCTTTAGCGTATATGTTTGGCCTCTTTGTTCTTGAATGCATACTCTTTCCCAGTAATACAACAACATTAGGAGATCCTTGTTTTTCCATTCTTTATGTATACTATACTCTAAGCAGTAAGCCCCTTTTCTGCACTTAAAGGTTTCAACTCTCTGTTTCTCTTCGACTCTAAAAAATTGAAAATTATGGATACTCTGTGAAGTGTGAACTGTCTTAATAACTAACAAGCAACTCACAACCAGCCACTAGGTCACCTAATCTATTAAAAATTAAAATCTCATTAAGCGCACATGCATGAAATTAGTAATCACCTTTTTCAGAAAAGTGTCACTATCAACTATCACTTCCAACATAGATTTGGCGGCGAACTGAGAGCAAATAATTAGCGTGTTGTCGAAGTTACACTAACAATACATCTAACCCTAGGTCCCTAATACCTATCTCAACTTTGCTAAATTGCTACCTGCAAATCAGGGGCCTTGTCCCTTGGCCCTTTGAATTGGAAACCCTAAAACTTTGAGACTTGCGAAGTCACACAACACATTTTCAAAACTTCAAGACTATTAAATGTCCAGGGAAAATAAACCTTGAGATGTTACGACACAGCCTAGCATGACACGTGTACTTCGTAGCTGCCATCACAAATGACCAAGAAACCCTAGCAAAGCTCTGCAAACATTCCATTCTTAGACACTTTCCACATGGCATGCAACTTACTCTCACTTTTCAACACCTTTCAAAGTTATGCACGCAGTTAGTCAAGACTTTGGAACCCATAACCATCATAAAAACTTAACCGTTGAGAAGTTACGAAACAACCAGGAGTAACTTCAGAACCCATCACCATCATAATAAATTAATTGTTGAGAAGTTACGAAATAGCTAGACGTAACTTCAAAGCTTGGAGTGAGTTCCAAATTTCCATGTGACATGTGGGATTTAGATTTTAAAAGCGTCAGATATTTATAATTTTATACAAAATCACAGTCCATAGTCAATTTATAAAACTATTGTTCAATTTCATGATTCACGTAAGTCATAACATGTTATTGTATTGACTATTGAAATTTAAAGTATAAGCAAATAATGCATAAAACACTATTTGAAAAAGAGTCTTCTCATATGTATTACTATTAATTTTAAAAATGATTCTCATAGATTTAAATTTTTAGTTTTTCTATATTTCTGCTATACATAATATTGGTAACTGAACGGTTGTGGTTTCCCTAGAAGGAGAAGTGACAAGCTTCCAACCGTTTCCAAAACCAAAATGAAATGTACATTCGTATTTACAAATTACAAGTAACAAAAATTATCCTAAGATCCTTTCAGAGGAAATTAGAGAAGCCTAGTCTGACAGTCCGACTCCTACTGATAAGAAGTATAGGCTAATACTAATAGACTAATAGTAATTTGTTAATATGTTATAGTATAATATCAATCGATGCACAAACCAGCAAATAACCAGATCATCTCCTCCTGGAACCCCTCCTGGTCGAAGCCATGATTGTAAAAAATGCGTGCATCTCCGCCTTGTCATGTTCTACTGTGAGTTCGAACATGTCACTTTTGTATCCAACATAACTAGTAGCATGATCCCATGCTGCAGACATAAGATGAATGAGGACATCTTGTTGAATCTCCTCCTCCATATCCAAATTTGGTTGGATTACAAGTTATGGGTTCTCATTTGATGATCCCTTAGCTACTGGAAGACCCATTCTGTCATCCAAATTTAGAAATTTAGAAAGTGCCATGTGTTCTACAATTCCATTACTAAGGAGTATATAAAGAAAATAATCACCAAATTGCCAGATGCAATAAATTTTGAAGGAATGTTTCATGTAAGGTGGCTTGCCTCGAAAAAGAAAATTAATGAATATCGATAAAGAAAAATTGCAGACACTTGTATCTTGCATAACTTGGCTCTAAAGTCAAAAAAAAAAATAATGAATGTTGATGAATCACAACTCATATCCTGTAAAATTATCCTTTTTAATGTCTAATCAAAATCTTGGCCTGGATTATGTACTATTGAAGTTACGCAGACTGCTAGCGTGAACTCGAAACCACCATATCCTAGATATGATTTTAAATTTTTAATTGGCAACTTGGCAACCACATTAAATTTTGAAGGAATGTTTCACATAAGGTGACTTGGCTCTAAAAAGAAGAATAATAAATGTTTATGAATCACAGCTCATATCTCGTATAAATTATCCTTTTTAATGTCTAATCAAAATCTTGGCATGGATAAGTCTCATTAATTGCACTTCAGTGTTCAATGTCACTATAACTTCACGACGAAGTTATGCAAAATGCCAACGTGACCTCAGAACCCCCATATCCTACCTGCGGTCATAATTTTTGAAGTCATGCACACTATCAACCTGTCCTTTGCATATCTTTGTGGCCTTCAACTCTAAACTGTCAACATAACCACCGATGTCACGGATGTCGTTAACGTGACCATTACGTATCTTCAACTATCAGCATCGACCCTCCTTTTAGCGTACCGAAGCTACGCACACTGTCAACAGTCACCACAAACTGTGCCAAAGCTACGCAAACTGTCAACCACAAACTTACTTGACCTTTGTGTATCTTCGTGACCTACAACTCTAAACTGCCAAAATAACAACCGAAGTCACACACACCATCAACATGATCGTTGTGTATCTTCATAACTGTCAGCATCGACCCTCCTTTCAGCCTGTCAAAGCTACGCAAACTGTCATTACAAATTGGTCATCAGTAAATGACACATAGCACCCAACTTGGCATGTAGTCCTATCACTATGTTTTGAATATTCGCCTATATATATTTTTTATACTATAAATAATGTTTTTATTTGCCAATATATATTTTGGTAGTTCTGAAACAAAAACATAATTCGCCTAGATTTTCCACATAGTTTCAGAGAGCATCAATGATTCGCCAATTGGGATTATTTATTTTTTTTTCTTTGAAAATAAAAAAGTTTCACCAATAAAATTAATAATTTCCTCCGTAGTTTTCTAAATTTTGCCAATTTTTTACACTTTTTTGATGGGGGGGTTTCTTAAAGATGATCTACCCTGTGAGGGGTCTGCCATGTTAAGAGCTTTAAGACTTATACAATCTTCCTTGCAAAAGGATTTAAACTTACAAGAAAGTAAGCACTCAGTTAAGAGATTTACTTAGGTTTGCTGAAACCACTATGTTAAGAGATTTACCCTGATTCACCTATTAGAATGTCTCAGTACCCGATCCTTCAGTTTGCACTATGATGATGATAACAGATCTTCACCTTACAATATAGATTTGATCTCCTCTATCAAATATATCTTTGTTATGTCCTTCACTGCTCTACTCGGTCACTGAACTTTGTTTCTGATAATCAAAACACTTCTTTGTTCTGCATGTATGAGGTCTTCTTCATACAATTCTCCTTTCTCACCATGTTACATTTTAAGGTTTGGATCTCATCTTATATAAAAAATTGATCAACTCCATGATTTGAGATCTACGGTCTAGATTGTCTACTTATGCCTCTTAACCATTCCTTAATTCTGATTGATTACATGCATTACATAGGGATTAATGATTATAATTCTAAAGCATAATCAACTCCATGATTTCCTCAACAAACAATAAATATCATGTAGATGTCGGCCAAATTTTTTTACCTAAGTATTTGTGCCATAACAAACACATATGTCAAATCTGGCTTACTTGGCATTAGAATTCTCTTGCACTCGACACTGACTGTTCTCCTTTACTGGTGGTCGACACTGACATATCTACATAACTTGACACAAACTGGCTTGGCTAATACTGAAGTACTCGGTGACTACTGACTTACTTGGTAGTAACTACTGCTCGGTAAATGTACAATATACAAGTATATACTTGACTTGACCTATACATGATGACTCGGTCGCAGTGATGACCGACCAACATTGCCTAGAAAATGACTAAGTGTAAGACAATAATAGACAACAAAACTTAGGGATCAACAATCTCCCCCTTTGACATTAGTGGCAAAAACACTTTGTCATGACATTTACATTACATTTACTTGAGTACTTAGTAATAGAAAAAACTTCTATATGAATACTCCCCCTAAGACTTGACTCAGTCTCTGAACAAAATTTTACATATATACATAAGACTCCTTTTTGACATATACTCAAATATATACATTTTCAAAACTTATGTCATACCATTTTTCCATTTGTCTGCATCTTCTTTCTGATTTCTGATATCTGACATATATCTGATATTCATTCATGTCCATTTCCCCTTTTCCAATATTCTGTCACTACCATGTCATGTTATTTTCCCCTTGTTTTTGTCACTTGAAGTTCCTGGGGTGTGGGGGGTTTTGAAATATTTGTCCAAGAATGTTTTGTGAAGCTGCATTACCATCCCTAATGCATTGTCCCAACCGGACCTTACAGACTTTAAAACCTCAGACTTAATTTCTAGCTCGACAACTAGCTCAACTAGGCTTTCAGCAATAGAAAGATGAGAGTCTTTATGTACTAACTCCTTTGCCGTGACTAACTCTCTCTACATAACCTAGAGATGAGCTGTCAACACTGTTTGTATAGAGAGTAGTCAAGCCCTTATTTTACCATCATTAGCCATTAACTCGGCTAATCTACCCTGGGCATGCAGTAACCTGGTAAAATGAATAGAGCTAGAACTTGCATCCATGCTCAGTGAGTGACCTGTAGACTTTAGATCTAGCTGTATTTTGTCTATTAGATCTTGATTATCCTTTGCAAATTCTTCCACATTACATAACTTTGTGTACAAAGAATGTGCATTTTGTACAACCTCTTCTAAGTTTGATATTAAGGTAGAGTGTTCTACCCATTTGATTACAATGTCAATAGAGACCTTATTTATTACCTTGGTTCAAACTTTCTTTCTGACCATTGTAACAGCTTATCATTTGCCTCGCTATTGTCATCATTCAACTTCTTGACTATATGAACCAATTGTTCCAAGATAGGTGCAGAGTCATTTACATCATCCATCTCAAAAGCATTTATGAATATACCTTTTATCTCATGTAGTACCTGCTTTTGCTGATGCCCTCTTCTCAACTCTTCTTGTTTACTCTTCTTCTTTAGAAGATCTTGCAAGATTTGCATTTGTTCGTAGGTCAAGTTATCAGTGTCCCACTTAGGAATCATTATAACTCCTTTGAGTGTCACATGTGTAGCAGGAGATTTCTCCTTCTTCTTTTGTGACTTCTTTCTAGGTGTTGTTCCACTCGGCATCTGTATGCGAGATTTAATTGCCTCTTGTTCCTTAGGCTCTTGTTTTTCCTGCTCTCTCTTTCTCCATCTTTTCCTTTTCTGCCCCTTCCACTTGAGGGCTTATTACAACTAATGCAAATTTATCTACTTGCTCTTTTAGAGTCTTCTCGACCTGTTCTTTCTATTTCTCCTTGGCAAGTGTAGTATGTGGTGTGATTGTCGACTTGTCCTATTTCTCGGCATTGACACTTGGTGAGGCAAGTAGATCAACTATGACTATGTGTGGACTTGCCTGAGTAGTCTCAATAGTTGAAGTAATCTCAATCCATGGATAATATTGCACTTGTATTAATACCAGATTGATGCTTGGTAATGATTTGTCTGATATTGCCTCGGCTTCTATTTGTTTCTGTATATCTTCCTTGGTCAATACATTTTCCTTGACTAGTGTATCCTCAGTGATGTCAACAATTGTGATCACATCCTATGACTCACTTATTTCATCCTTATTTTCCGCTTCCTTCTCCTCATGCAGTGGCTCGACAATATCTTCCTTATTGTCTAGTTCTATTCCACTGGATGTACCTGCACTCGATTGTGCACTCTTATCAACAATACAACCAAAAATGATTTTCCATAATCTTGTGCTCTATTGCACAATCTCTTCAACCTTGTGTTGTAATATAGAATATGCTCGGAGCTTGGGTACAAATCTATTTTTGTACTTCTCCATATATTGCTTGATGTATTCAGGGGATAGGTCAAGCATGACTTGAGCAAGTGTGCTCTCGCTTATTTTCTTCCTAATCATTAAAGCATACTCCCATTTTTGAGCTATCCTCTGGTACAGTTTAGCAGGAATATGATTGCCTAATTGCAATGGTGTCATCTTAAATAAACAAAGCATCTCAAGCATAGCTTGTTCTACTCTCTCCTTATCCTCAATACTCAATATTTCAAATTTAATCTGCTTAAAGCCTGCTAAGTCGGTAGTACTTTTGATGTTGTGGCATATCTCATCCATAGTTAGTTGTTTTCTCTAGGGTAATGCCTTCTTCTTAATATCTTCATCAGATTTCATTTCCTCATCATCTTTTGCCAAAATCAAATTTCTTCTTGGCTTGTTTCCTACATTTCTCGGTACAACCATAGCCTGAATTGGTTTCCTTTTCCCTAAAGTAGGGATCTTCTTTTGTGGCTCGACAACTGAAACAATTGAAGCTGCCCTAGTTCTAGGCCTAAGTACCGGGGAGGGAGTGGGCTTAGGTTTTTGTATTTGCTTCTTTATAGGCATGACAACTAATGTCTTCTTGCCTTTCTTAACTACCACAGTCTCCTCCTCTTTACTCTCTTCTGACTCATTAGTTTTGTCTTCTCCTAATCCTTGAGTTAATGCAAGAGGTGCATCTACCTCTTCTTCCTCTCCTAGCATATTATCTAGGTTTTTCACCATCTTCTTTCTTTTCCTCTCCATGGTTGCAGATTTTAATCCCATGGCTATTTTGGATTTAGCTTCCTCATATGTTCCAAATGACTTAGCTTTTCTATCTACTTCCTCTACCAATGAGGCTGTAATAGCTACTGATGTTTCATCTATGTTAAGTTCATAAGGTAAAGGCCTTAGCCATGATACCCTTGGTTGAACAGCTTGTGCATATGTGAAATCTGTGTCAACTAGGAAACATATGTCTTTGTAGCACTTTTCCACTACTGACACTGGGATCCTACTTATTTTCCTCATTTTCTTCTTGAATTCAACAAAGTAGCTATCCATTACACTCTCAAAATTCTCACCCATCTGATCTATGAATTCACTAATCTTTAATGTGATAGGTCGGTTCTTATCCCATGCAACATCCCCAATAGTAGGAAAGCTATTTTGCACATAGAAGAATAGACATGCAAGCACAGAACTGAACTTACACATTGAGTTCTTTGCTTTCCTAATGGATGTAAGGTTCTCAACAAGTTTTGTCAGTTGTAGCTCGACAAGGTCATATGTATGATATTTCTTTACTATCTTCCAAGCTTGGTCTACTGCTATCCACATAACACTGTCCAGTCTGCTGGATTGATAAAATTTGTGTGCTATCATCCTCACCACAAAATCAATCTCTAGATTCGTAATAGTTGAAATGGTCATTCCTTGTTTGTTCCACACCACCTGGATGTTAGCTTGAATTTCCTCCTTACTTTGACATCTCATAGTCTTCTTCCTTGAAAGACTAGGATAACCAGTTACTTTGTGTATCATTTCCTTGGTGATCTTAACTGGTCCATCCTCCAACCAGATTTTCATGTCATGTACTTGGCTTAGTACAATTTTGATCCATTCAACTTTGAAATTATGTGGGAAGTCAAGGGAATGCACCAACCCTCGCTCGACAACCTTCTGGTGTTCTGGCTTCAACTCCTCATTGCTACACAATTTATCATAGACTTCTCTCAGCTCGTAATCTCGAATTTCTTCGATCTTGCACATATAACATGCACAAACATCATTGATCATCAAAACATTCGGAGGGATAGATGATAGGGCACCCATGAGATCTCCCAAAATTGTACTCTCAGGAACGACCTGGAATTTCTGCATCTTACACACATCATTCCTCATAATTTGTACATTGAATACTTCCTTCCCTTGTTTCTTAACTGTTGTAGATGATGGAGATGCATGCCATGTCTTCAAATACTAGGGTTCAATTATAGAAATGAATAACTCGGTAAATACATTGCACAAATAGTTCTCAGATGTTTTGTCGATGACACACTGTCAATGATCTCTACAAATCACACTTAGCACAAAATCTCTTGATAATTGCTCTAAAATCACTCTTGAAAGTTCTCAAATTGCTGGTGAAATGAGAATAAATGGTAACTTCCCGCTTTATAGACTTCAAACGGTCAGATTAGGACTCCATTAATGATCTGTACACTTTCTAGGTAAGATACAACTGTCTTGGCAATCTCATCTCAACTCGGTTAACATAAGCTCGATTGATACTACCATTCAGCTCGGTACATATCACATCTCAGCTACTACAAGAGCTCGACATACACTAGTGACTTAGTCACTATAGGCTAAAATACTGATGCTCGGTATCAAATATACAATGTAGCTCTTTTCTCAAATATGTCCTAATGCATCTAAATATATGTAGATATGGACTTTATCTTATCAAATGTTAGGAACTAATGTAAAATAAAGCATTATAAAAATTTAGTTCCTCAGCTATCTACCAGATATCTACCAATTACTCCATTTTGACATAATCTTACTTGCATAACACAAACATCAAATTCAATACTGAAATAGATCTAATGTTCTAATCATCATCCATGAAAATGAAACATAACATAATGATTTTGGTTACCCATAAACCCTTGAAAGGTAAAACTAGGGTGGGGATGACACCCACAAATCTTCACTACTATAGTAATAAAGTTTGCATGTTCGGGCTACGAGTTTGATCATAAAATGATCATCTACCCTATGAGGGGTCTTCCCTGTTAAGAGCTTTAAGACTTATACAATCTACCTTGCAAAAGGATTTAAACTTACAACAAAGTAAGCACTCGGTTAAGAGGTTTTCTTAGGTCTGCTAAAACCACTATGTTAAGAGATTTACCCTAATTCACCTGTTAGAATGTCTCAGTACCTGATCCTTCAGTTTGCACTGTGATGCTGATAACAAATCTTCTCCTTACAATATAGATTTGATCTCCTCTATCAAATATATCTTTGTTCTGTCCTTCACTACTCTACTCAGTCACTGAACTCTATTTTTGATAATCAAAACACTTCTCTGTTATGCATGTATGAGATCTTCTTCATACAATTCTCCTTGCTCACCATGTTACATTTTAGGGTTCAGATCTTATCTTATATAAACAATTGATCAAATCCATGATTTGAGATCTACGATCTAGATTGTCTGTTTATGCCGCTTAACCATTCCCTATTCTGATTGGTTACATGTATTACATAGGGAATAATGATTATAATTCTAAAACATAATCAACTTTGTGATTTCCTCAACAAACAATAAATATCATGTAGATGTCATCCAGAACGGTTTACCTAAGTGTTTGTGCAATAACAAACACATATGTCAAATTTGGCTTACTCAACATTAGAATTCTCTGGCACTCGGCACTGATGGTTCTCCTTTACTAGTACTCAACACTGACATATCTACATAACTTGACATAAACTGGCTCGGCTAATACTGAAGTACTCAGTGGCCATTGACTTACTCAGTAGTAACTATTGCTCGGTAAATGTACAATATACAAGTCTATACTTGACTCGGCCTATACATGATGACTTGGTCGCAGTGATGACCGACCAACATTGCCTAGAAAATGACTAAGTGTAAGACACTAATAGACAACAAAAACTTAGGGATCAACACTTATCTTGATCTATTGTAGCATTCCCTCCTCTAATAGGTGTTTCTCTGCTCCTGTATGAATAAACCTTCTGAGATACAAAATTGTTTCCTTAACCCCTTTTTAGGAATTGCAATATTCACCAAGAATGTCCTTTTTATCTCAACACTCACTAAGAATTCTCCAGATCTTGGCACTCACTAAAAATGCCTTGATCTAGTTTGACACTCTCTAAGAATGTATCTCACACTCACCAAGAATGTCCTTGGAGCTACTAAGAATGCTTTGATCTTTTTTGACACTCACTAAGAACACCTTTATCTTGTTTGACACTCACCAAGAATGTCCTTAATTTCTTCTTGACACTCATTAAGAATGTCCTTGGCACTCACTAAGATCGCCTTTGATATTGACACTCACTAAGAATGCCCTTGATTATTTACACTCACTAAGAATTCCCTTGATCCATGACACTCACTAAGAATGTCCTTGGCACTCACTAAGAATGCCCTTGATTCTTTAAACTCACTAAGAATGTCTTTGGCACTCACTAAGAATGCCCTTGATCCCTAACACTCACTAAGAATTTCCTTGGCACTCACTAAGAATGCCCTTTATTCTTGACATTCACTGAGAATGCCATTCTTCAATATACTATGAATGACTTATACAATATGATTAGAAGACTGTCATGAAGTATCCACACTCTTTCTTCAAAATCTGTTACAATTTTGTGTATACATTATGATAAATTTGAATTGCTTTATCTTAAATTTTAAAATGTTTTTTATTAAGTTCTTTGGTCTGGTGTACATCTTATTTCCTTCTCTTCCTTGACATGTTACATGGCACTCTTGTTGTCTTGTCACAATTTTCATAAAGTTTTGCCACTGAGGTAATACATTAAAGGTAATTGTTGTCTTTTTTCAGATCTATAACAATCATTTTATTAATATTAACAACTAAGATTACATCAAGTCTGTAGACCACAATATTCCACGTTTTCTTTTCATAAATGATTTAACCACACCAAAATAATAATTTGTGTATATATTGATATATAACTTGTTGTAGCATGACATAATATTACTTGTTGTTTTCATTAGCTATGGGTGATTAACCGATGATATTTTTTTTTATAAGCTCTCCATAATTATCTTTTTATAGAAGAGTCCATGTCTAAGAGGATTAGTTATCTAACCCCTTGAAAAAATTATGTCCTCCTCAATGTCAAGAGTCGAAAGATGATCAGTTGCTACAAAATTGATTAATATCACTGTTCATACTAATTTTTCAACAATGCTTGGTCTGTGGTCACAAAGTTTGGTCTCCAAAATATTGATGTCATTGTATGTGATAATCTTTTCTTGTTGCTTGGATTGATTTCTTTCAATAACTTTTATACTTCATATCTTCTTTGGTTGTATAATCCATTGTATCTTCTACAATAGTTGAAGATTGTATCCCCTCCTTCATTCAAGTTCCCTCTGAGCACTTTGTATGATGCTCATTTTGTTTCTTATCATGCCCTAGTTTTATCTTTTACCCTGTAGGATGGTAGGATTATGCTCTGATACCACTGTAATGTCCCCTTCTAGGAACAATAAACTATATCCACTAAATTGTAATATATTTAAGGATTGAACATTCAAAATGAATAATAGCTTAGATAATAACCATGGTTTATTGTAACTTCTGATATAGAATCTGATTTGTATGCATAAGAATATGACATTGATCTATCTCAAGACCTGATTGTTGTGCCCAAATAATGTCCTTGGATATATTACTACCTATATTTGGGATACTACAGACTTTCTTCTAAATACTCTTCTCATTTATCTACATATAGCTATGTATCCAAAGTGTAACTCTTCCTTTGATAACAAGTTTCTTCCATTTATGATATCTTTAATGTCCTTGCTTATAATGTTAAGTATTGTCTTGAGATGAACAAACCTCAACTTAGTTGTCTTGAACTAAGTTTGATTTTATCTCATATATCTGTAATTGCTCTTAATATCCAATCAAGAATAGGGTTCAAATCCCTTCTAATCATTTAGGGATTTTATTAAAGAAATGAAATGAATGTTACTCAATTCAAGGTGAGGATCCTCTTTACTGATTGCAAGAATATTTAATTTGATTAGTGACTACTCTAGGAGAGTTGTCTTTGTGTTTTAATGGATTGACTTGTTCTGTTGTATGCTTCTTCTTGATGATGCTTGATTTGGTGATTGCTACTTTGTTATGCGATAAGCGCTCAATATTCTACTTTTCTTTTTATTATGTATGAATTGAACACTATTTGTTTTTCCATGTTTCCTCCCTTCCTTGGGCGTTGCCAATACAAACTTATACTTTATTCACTGAGTGGATGTGTCTTTATGGAGTTTAAAACACACATCTTATCATTTATGAAGTCACAACAATTAATAATTATGTTTTAGTTTATTAATTACTATTTTAATGTATTCATTCATTAAAATTAGTATATTTATACATTAATAAATTATATTGCATTATAATAGTTATAATATGTTATATTCTTTTATTATTAGATTAAGTTAACTATAAATTATAATTTATTTGTTCATTAATTTTATTTATTTATTTATTATTAAATCTTATTTTAGATAGGCACACAATAGTATGGATCGAGACATCACACAATTTAAAAATTTAAAACCAAAACCCCTAAAGAAAGGACAAAGCTTAAGGATAAAACTCAAGGTTGTGCACATATATAGAGTTCACCATAAATTATAAGAGAATAAAAATAAACCTCATATAAATATGCAAGAGAAAAGAATTAAACAATAATAAAACTTAATGATAAGGGGCTAAGATTGGAACAATACATGTAGAATGAATTTATATAATTTGAATAAACTAGATGCAATACTTAGCTGAAATCCAAGTGGAGCAACATATTGTTGATGATATTAGGATTAGATTTGCTAATTTGTAGGAAGATACATACTTTTTTAAAAATGTGTTTGAATCTACAAAAGTAATGTGCTTCACTCTAGTCTAGATTTACACTTGTGGAACTAATCAAGTTGGATTTGTAAAAGTGGACCTAGGGCATGTATGCAGCCTTGAATTGTGAGATTGAACTGCTAAAGAATTGATGATTATAATATTGTATGCCAATTGTTGTATTTATGTTTGAAATGGGTTGTTCTCTAGATACATCTCTTAAAAAATTATTAGGCAAGCATTCATTCTCCTCGGATCAAGTCCTTAGACAAGCAAATGTAATAAAGATGAATCAAGATCAAAGACAACAAACAAGCATGAAATGAGACCCTAGTATAGCATATTCTCCCCCTTTGAGATGTCTCCAACGGTTGTTGTGGTGTGTCCTGGCACTTTGCCCGCGGAAGTCGTGCCTAGGGCTTCTCCTCTTGGGTGCTCGAGACTTCTCCCTTCTGTCATGCCCTGCGTTGGATGCTCGGTTGCCCCTTCTATTGTCCCCTATGATGGGTGCTTGGTAGCCCTGCCTACTGACGCCTTCACTGTCTTGGGTGTGCATCTTGTCTCTCTTGCTGTGAGTCCTTCCTCTATTGTTTTAGTTGCCTCGGACGGGTCTGAGGGTGTGCCCTTGACTACTAAGTCGGGTGAGGGTCTGGGTTTGAAGGGGCCTCCTCCTTCCCGCCCAAACATATTTCAAAATATGGTGATCAAAGGTGGTTTGGGTAATGTTATTGTTCCTACACAGGGGCCTGCTCCTGTGGGTGTGGCTTCAGGTTCTCCTGGCTCTCTGCCCCTTTCTTTTATGAATGCCCCTAATGTCAATGTTTCTTCCAGGCCTACATTTGATGCTTCGGCTCATGGCGTGGTGAGATCTTATGCTAAAGTTGTTTCCTCGGCTCAGTCTCGGGTTGGGGGCTCCTCTCGTGGGGTGCCTTCTTCTGTGCCAATTTTTGCCTCTGGATCTCTCTTCGTCAAGCTCTTTGTTGTTGTTGTTGGGGAGCTAGAATCTTGCTATGAGATCCTTATGGGTCTAGCTCTGATTTGTCAGTTTCGTGGGTTTTGGCTGACTTTGGGGTAAAAGCACAATAAGTTGTCACCCTTTTACAAAGGAAGAGGCTAACAACACCAAAACTAAAAACTTCAAGGGCATAAAAGTCACATTTCTATTTAGAATTTGAAGATGATGTAAACTGCTGAAATGTGTGAAATAGGATGAATTTTATGCCTATAATTTTTACAAATTATTTTGGACATAAATTAATATTTTTTTAAAATTTTTAAGGTCTATTTTTCATGTCCTGAAAATACAGCAAATCAGGGGGTTTACCTCCCGTCAAATAATTATAAGTAAAACATTGTTTTTTCCTCCAATTTCAAAATATGTTTTAGATGACATGTATACCTAGTGCAGAAAAAAGGAAAGAAGTGTTTTTGATCTATAATTTGCTCGTTATAAGTATTCAAAGTACAACTTACATGAAATCAACAGTTTTTGTCTCCCACCACTTTTCAGATATCAAATTTTTTCCAAAATCCAAATAAATTATGTATTCTTGAAGAAGATTCTCTTCTCTAGTGCCTCATATAAATTTATTTTATTTTTTTAATTGATTTACTATTTTTTTTAATTTATCGAATCGGCCACTTCTCAAAGCTTTATATACCTACATGTAGTTTTTTACAAATTTGTTTAACATTTTCCAATTGAAATTATATAAAATTTATATTTCTAGAATTGTAGTTCTGAGATCTACAAAAGGGTAGTTTTAGTTTTTTGAAATTTTTAATTTGCAGAAGAGAAAAAAACACAAGTGCAAATTGTGCATTTTTGGTGTTTTTGAAGTTTTGGCTGCCAAGTTGGCATGCCACTTAGGATGACTCGGCCAAGTCCCCTAAGATGTCGGCCCCTCTTGACCGGTTGCGTGGGTGACCTGTCCTTTCAATCCGAAGGCTATATATGTGCGTGATATTTTTAAATATATATATATCAATTGCGAATTTACATTCTTATTTTAAGATATAAGGATATTTTGAAGCAAGGAGTCATTCTTTTGGGGAAGTTATAAAGAAATTTTGATTTCAAAGGAGTTTGAAGATAAGTTTTTCAGTGACGAAATAATAAAACAATAAAAAAAATCTTGCTTAGATATTTGAGCAATGGGAAATAAAAGGACTAGAACAAGGAAGTATGATCGTAAAAGGGATGACCAAATGAAAGGTCATATGAAACGTGTCCAAGAGCAACCGATGGATGTTGAAGAAGAACCTATCGCTGTAGAAGGTGCAACTCAACTAGGGGAGGATATTGGTAGTAGTCGAAGTATACATTTTTTTCCTACAATGCAGAATTTGATGGACATGAATGAGGAATCACTTATTAGTCAAATTGAACTGGAACACCTGGTACCTGAAAGCACTATTAAATTGCATCTCAAAAACATGTGGATGGAATATTTTGAGAGTAAATATTTGGTGAGAAAAGCATAATTGTTTGCAAAGTTATTCAAGAAAAAAGAAATGACTTCAGTTTTGGAGTTGTTGGGTATTGATAATAGGAAAGTTGGAGGAGGTAAAGTAAAAGAGACAATAATTCAAAATTTACAAGATGCACTGAACGTTGTTAATAGGGCAGATCATAAAGGACCAGATTCAAATGTAGCTAGAAGAGTCTTGATGACTATGATAACTAGTAAGAAATTGACACATAGAAATCAAGTTCGAGCAATTTTTGATTTACTCAACGTATCTCGAAGAACTATGCAAAGATATATTAGGAAGAGAAATATGTTGGATATGAATATTGAAAAGAATTGGGTACAGATTTGTAGACTTCCCCGTAAAGATAGAATTTTTGAAGATGTAAGAAGACGGGTCATTGATTTTTGGACCAACCACTCTCGTGTTTCTTCCAATATAAGGGACACTATACAAATGGATGATGAAGAGACCGGTATGAAGATTTCACATCCAAAACATTTTGTCGATACTACACAAAGTGAATTGTTTGAAGCATTCAAGCATGAATTTTCAAATGTGAAAATATGTCAGAGAATGTTTGAGATGTTGCACCCTTGCTTCGTACGCATAAATAAGGTTCGTGAAACATGTTGTTGTCAAAATCATGTTGAGTTTCACTTATACTTGCAATCATATAAAAGGGTTATGGCAATACTTAATCTAGGTATGGTTACTGGAAGTACAACATAATTTGTAAAGTCCATTTTATGTGATAAATCAGAAGATTCAGATGAATTTAATGTCCAGTGTATAAAAAATGAATGCAATAATTGTGGAAATTTGCAGCAATTTCCTTTCCAATTTGATAATATTGATGTTACAACACCAGTCCAATGGAAGAGATTTGAATATGAGATATACCAAATGAAGACAAGAGGTGAATAAAAAAAAATTACATTAAAGGAGAGTGAATTACCATACCTTCAGTTCATGGACAGATTTCGATCTATGATTTATCCACATATCCAACATTGTCATGGTGCACGATGGCAAGCTAAACAGTTTTGTGATTCCAAAAATTGTTTCCCACTTGGTTCTATTCTTTCAGTTGTAGATTTTGCGGAGAACTATACATTTTCCCCTCAAAAGGAGCTCCAAACTCAATATTATCATTCTGATCAAGTTGCAATATTTGTGCATGTGACCTATAGACATGCACAATACGATTTGGATGGGATAGAATCTAGTATAGATCAAAATGAATGCATTATCATCAAGGAGGTTAATTTCTATATTAGTGATGATAGGGTTCATGATAGGAGCTACATGGCTCATTGTTTCAACATGTTTTTCAACAATCTTGCGAGTCGTGGGATAAATGCTTCACAAAATTGGATCTAGTTTGATGGGTGTGCAGGTAAGTACGTACATGCATTATAAATTTTCTTTTAAAATTTTTTGAGCATTTCTAGATATATTTATGTGTCACATTTAAATACATTTTTGTATTTATTTGAATTGTAGGTCAATTTAAGTCTGCAAAAGCCTTTAATTGGTTAGCCATGCAACATGCTAGACACAACGTTAAGTTTGTTTGGAACTTCTTTGAAAGTGGACATGGAAAAGGAGAGCATGATGGAGCAGGAGCATGTGTGAAGCGTGCACTCCGACAACATGAACTTCAAGGTATGTGTACATACATTTGATATTCAACTTGTTTACTTGACTAGACTATTTAAAACTTTACATTACATGTACACATGTATATATATATATATATATATATATATATATATATATATATATATATATATATATATATATATATATATATATATATATATATATATATATATATATATATATATATATATATATACTAAATTGTTAAAAATATATCTCTCTAGGTAACATGATAGAGAATTCAAAGAAAATTGTTGAATGGTGTCAAAATCATTTCGCTGCTCGAGACACAAAATACAACAAACGTTACTTTTGGGAAGTGATAGGTATTTATTTAATTTACTTTTATTTTTCAAGTTCTCAAATTTATGAAACTATATATATAGGTCTGTCACGTGTGTTTTAACTTGTTGTAGATCTATATATATTGCATTTCACATTTTTCATGATTTCAAACTGAGATCTATATATCAATCCATCCAATCCAGATATCGATCGATCGAATCCCTACAATTGTCAATCAATTTTTGGAATTAGAAGTTTGCATCAAGTGATGACTACGGGACAACACAAGCCTCCATTGATTCAACTAAGAGATAAATCATGCTTTTGTGAAGATTGTATTAACAACAACACAATGAGTCAATGTGTTAATATTGCAAATGGATATGTTTCAATATGGGATCATAAAGTGTTAATTAGAATGCCTCCTTATGAAGATGATGACAATGTCATAGACATCCATGATCCTATATATTTAGCTGACTATGAACGTGTTTCTGATTTAGTTGTTACAGGTGCGTATTTTTTATTTCTAGGTATATTTGTGATATATATATTATATGAACTTGAGGTTTAAATTTAACATTTACTTGTACACAAATATAAATTATGCAGGTGATATTTTTGTTGTGGTTGTGGATCCTGAGAATAAAGAAGGTGTAGATTATTATCTACTAAGATGCACCAAGGAAAAACACAAGTTGCTTGAAGAAGTTGTCGATGGTGATGGACAAAAATATTCGACTGGTTCAGTTGTTATTGAAGGCACCTATTATCAACAAGATAAGATCGACAAAAATGGAATTAAATTTGTTGAATACATGCGCAGAGAGAGAGTTCTACATTATAGTCACTTGGTTATAGCGACAAAATTGCAGTTTGAAACTGTGTCAAAAAAAGGGTCAAGTAAAAACCAAAAGTGGAAGTTGCCTATTGAAGAGCATGAAAAACTTTTGGAGATAATAAAGGATAGAGAGGATCCAAACTACATGTATCAGGAGCTTTAGGTTGAAGGATTTTAATTTTTGCATACTTAATTTAAATCCTATTTGAAACTTATATGTAGACTTTAAATTTGATTTGAAATTTATGATTAGATTGAATTTATGGATCAAGATTAAACCTGAATTGAATTTTAATTGATGAAAGTTCTCTCTCTCTCTCTCTCTCTCTCTCTCTCTCTCTCTCTCTCTCTCTCTCTCCTTCCCCTTCCCCTTCCCCTTCCCCTTCCCCTTCCCCTCTCTCTCTCTTAGAACTAGGACTTTCAATTTACTTTCTACTTGAATTTTAATTTCAATCTATTCATTAGATTGATTAGATAAATACTAGATAGGTCTATATTTCTATTTTTTATTTAGATTGATTAAATATAGGTCTATATTTAAATTGAAATTAGATTGATTCTTTTTTCAATTGATTAGAATAGATTGATTTCCTAAATTGCATACCTTTCTAGTCTAGATAAATTTCTATTTATTGATTAGATTGATTAGATAGGTAAATTGAATTTTAATTGATTAGATAGAACTTTCAATTTACTTTCTACTTGAATTTTAATTTCAATTTATTGATTAGATTGATTAGATAAATATTAGATAGGTCTATATTTCTATTTTTTGTTTAGATTGATTAGATAGGTCATGGCTTAAGGGCTTAAGGGGTCATGGCTTAAGGGCCAAAGGGGTTAAGGTCTTAAGGGCTCATGGCTTAAGGGGTCATGGCTTAAGGGGTTAGGGCTTAAGGGCTTAAGGGCTCATGGCTTGAGGGGTTAGGGCTTAAGGGCTTAAGGGGTCATGGCTTAAGGGGTTAGGGCTTTTAAGGGCTTAAGGGGTCATGTTCAGTCCTTAAGGGCTTAAGGGGTCATGTGAGGTCATATTAGGTCATGTTAGGTCATGCTAGGTCATATTAGGTCTTATTAGGTCATATTAGGTCATGTTCGATCCTTAAGGGGTCATGTGAGGTCAAATTAGGTCTTAAGGGATCATTTTAGGTCTTAAGGGGTCATGTTAGGTCTTATTAGGTCATATTAGGTCTTATAAGGTCTTAAGGGGTCATATTAGGTCATGTTAGCTCATATTAGGTCATATTAGGTCTTTTAGGTCTTATAAGGTCTTAAGGGGTCATGTGAGCTCATATTAGGTCTTAAGGGGTCTTTTAGGTCATGTTAGGTCATATTAGGTCATGTTAGGTCATGTTTGGTCCTTAAGGGCTCATGTGAGGTAAAATTAGGTCTTTTAGGTCATGTTAGGTCTTAAGGGGTCTTTTAGGTCATGTTAGGTCATGTGAGGTCATATTAGGTCTTAAGGGGTCTTTTAGGTCATGTTAGGTCATGTGAGGTCATATTAGGTCTTAAGGGGTATTTTAGGTCATGTTAGGTTATATTAGGTCATGTTAGTTCATATTAGGTCATGCTAGGTCATATTAGGTCTTATTAGGTCATATTAGGTCATGTTCGGTCCTTAAGGGGTCATGTGGGGTAAAATTAGGTCTTAAGCAATCATTTTAGGTCTTAAGGGGTCTTTTAGGTCATGTTAGGTCTTAAGGGGTCTTATTAGGTCATGCAAGGTCATATTAGGTCTTAAGGGGTCTTTTAGGTCATGTTAGGTCATGTGAGGTCATATTAGGTCTTAAGGGGTCTTTTAGGTCATGTTAGGTCATGTGAGGTCATATTAGGTCTTAAGGGGTCTTTTAGGTCATGTTAGGTTATATTAGGTCATGTTAGCTCATATTAGGTCATGCTAGGTCATATTAGGTCTTATTAGGTCATGTTCGGTCCTTAAGGGGTCATGTGAGGTAAAATTAGGTCTTAAGTGATCATTTTAGGTCTTAAGGGGTCTTTTAGGTCATGTTAGGTCTTAAAGGGTCTTATTAGGTCATGCGAGGTCATATTAGGTCTTAAGGGGTCTTTTAGGTCATGTCAGGTCATGTCAGGTCATATTAGGTCTTAAGGGGTCTTTTAGGTCATGTTAGGTCTTAAGGGGTCTTTTAGGTCATGTTAGGTCATGTGAAG